>JAVIWB010003873.1:0-50458 GCA_031893035.1 Dermolepida albohirtum | reverse complement strand
GAGCTGTTGAAACTGAACGGAACCATCACTGGGGAACGGTATCGAACTCAATTGATGCGATTGAGCCGAGTACTGCGCGAAAAGCGGCCACAATACGAGCAGAGTCACGAAAAAGTGATTCTACAGCATGACAACGCTCGGACTCACGTTGCCAAACCCGTTAAAACCTACTTAGAAACGCTCATATAGGAGGTCCTAGCCCACTCGCCATATTCCCCAGATATTGCGCCGCCCGATTATTACTTGTTCCATTTGATGGCACATGGTCTAGCTAATCAGCATGGCGTGATTCGTGGATAGCCTCAAAAGACGAACACTTCTACCGTGACGGTATTGGAGCTCTGCCAGAAAGATAGGAAAAAGTTGTCGCTAACGATGGTCAATATTTTGAATGATTCATTTGTAAACATTTTTTCACAATAAAGTTGCATTTTCATCAAAAAAATAGCGAGAACTTAGTTGCGCACCTAATAGATGCAATAACTGTACATTGAAAAAATATATACTAAAGTATAAGTGAAGGATTATATAAAATAAAATAAACGATCTTTATACTCTTTTGAAATGAAGTAACCAATGGTGAAAAACCTATAATATAAACGAAAGGAATATAAATGTATTCTGACAATGCAATGCATTTAGATCCTTTATATAATGTAATAGATTAAGTAAAAATATATAAATATACTTAAACAAAATTATATAAATTCCACAATATATTTATATTAATTGAGATCTCCGTTCTATGAATTAATATCTACATTTACATTTGGAAAACACAAATTATACAGCATCTTTACTTAACCGAAATTAAAATATAAACATATACAAAAAATAAAAATGTTCTTTATAAAAAATTACGCATAGCATTACAACACGTTGAAAATACTTTTTGTCCATTAAAAATGTATTAATATTGCGAAATAAAATGTAACAATTCGAAAGCAATAAAACGCATGTCATCTATGTTTATTAGTATAAACGTAAACAAGTGACAATGCTTTATGTTTAAGTGATAAAGTCATTAAAACCAGATAACAATTCAGTAGTTTTAAATGATAGATAACTTATCGGATTATCTAATATTTGATTTCGAATGAAATAAACATCTTACGCTTTATTAAAATGCGTGGTGTCGAAGTCCAATGAAAATATTAATAAATTAGATTATGAAATTTAAAGTTTTGATGATATTTAATTTAATTATAATTGTATTTTACAAAATCTGTTGTAGTTCTCACGTCCCATTTTTATTATTCTTCTTCTGTCGTTAGAAACCACTTCCTTGAATTTGTTACGCAATATTATATTACGATTACTAATAATCTCACTCACGCTCTTCGACTGAATCTTTGACTTTGACCGGTTAGAAACAGGAAAGTATAGTTATTGGCAGAATATGAAGGTCAACATAATTATTGTTACGTTCAAATTGAATTATTAAATAAAATATTTAATAAAACCAAACTATCGCTTTATTAAATATTTTAAATGAAATTAAATTGTATAAAACCTATAGAACATAGTTTTACTCGAACATATACATATGTACCTCGACCAGCATGGAAATTTAGATGGTATTTGCAATTACGAACTATTTGAAATTACTATATGGCCATACTTTATAAAAGAAAATAATGATACTAATTAGATCTTGCAATAAAAATTCAAATAAAAGTCTTAATAAATTTAATCAAGTAGTAAAAATTGAACAAGCAATTTACGGGTACATTTATTTATAACGAAATTTTAAAAAATGTGGGGTTTAAGTACCACTACTCTTAGACATCATGAATTCTATTTACAAACATTAGTTTTATGTTATTATAACAATACATATTGTTATGTTTTAAACATGAGTATGACAAGAATTAATTAAATGATATACGAGGGTGGTCCCAGAAGTACCCGACCCATCGAAGTAAAATTTTGGAAAGAAATATATTTATTTTGCAATATAATCTCCTTTCGGCGCTATACACTTTTCCCAGCGATGTTCAATAAGTTCGATACCTTTTTATAATAAAAACTGTCTTGCTCCCCAAAATAACCATTAACTGCCGACATTACTTCTTCATCGTTGGAAAATTTTTGACCACTCAGCAATTTTTTTAGGTTTAGGAACAGAAAATAATCCGAGGTGGCTAAATCTGGCGAATAGGATGTATGAGGTAGCAATTCAAACTTTAATTCATTAATTTTAGCCGTTACAATAACGGATTTGTGAGCTGGTGCATTGTCTTGATGAAACAACACTTTCTACTTAGTCACATGCGGCTGTTTTTGCTTGATTCCATCACTCAAACGTTGTAATAAGTTCGCCTAATATTCGCCGTTGATAGTTTATCCTTTTTCAAGATAGTCAATGAAAATTATTCCACGCGCATCCCAAAAAATCGATGCCATGACCTTGCCTGCAGATGAAACGGTCTTCGTCTTCTTTGGAGCCAGTTCTTCCTTTTGAGTCTATTGCTTTGATTATTCTTTTGTCTCAGGTGTGAAGTGATGGACCCATGTTTCATCCATGGTTATGAAACCGCGTAAAAATTCTGCTTTGTGGCTGTGAAACTTGGTTAAACACTCAAATGGAACATCTTCACGACACTGTTTCTGCTCGAGTGTGAGCAAACGCGTCACCCATTTTGCACGCAGCTTTCTCTTGTCCAAAATTTCAAATAATATGCGATATACCGCACTTTTTGAAATGCCTATTATATCTGTTAGATCACTCACTTTCAGTCGACGATAATCCAGTACCGCTTTGTGAATTTTCTTCAGCATTTCTGGAATCGTCACCTCATTTGGTCGCCCATTTCTATACCCGTCTTTGCAGCTCGTACGGCCTCGTTTAAACTCTGCTACCCAATACTTCACTGTTGCAAACGAAGGAGCAGACTCACCCAGCGTAGAATCCAGTTCAGCCTTTATATCGGTTGGGCTGAGGCCGTTCAAATAAAAGTATTGTATCACGTAACGATGACCAATTTTCTCCATTTTTACATATTCACTGAAAACGTTCACTATTGATGGCTGCCAAGCAAATACTAAACAATGTGGCGTCTTCAAACTTGAAACATATACTTTATAGTTTGTGTACTTTCTATACAGCGATATTTTTCAAACAACTACCGCCATCTCTAGGTCAGGCCGGGTACTTATGGGATCACCCTCGTACCACGTATATTGTCTTAACAAGCATTGTTTACATATAGGCGACTAGGTTTCATAATTAGTTTTGTCGTACGAAGATTACTCATAAATCTAAGTGCTCGCTTCGAATTTTGATATATTTTCTTTTTATTAGATGTATATATCTACTTAAATAAAATATCCAAAGATGATTTTAAACTGGAACTTTTTTATGTATTTTTAAATATATGTTGCATATGCATAATGTTATATTATTATTTCATCAGAGTTAATACAAACAATACGATATGTTAGTTAAAAAGATCTAAAAAATAATTACATGTAAAATCAAGTTAGAAATATAATAATAGTAAGCCAAAGAGAAGATATCACACGTTTATCGTTTGAAAAATATCGATAGTATATGTTACCTAAATTAATATAATAGTGTAATTGCATGGGACTTAAAGCGACATGGGACATAATGGAATAAAAAAGATTTGGTTTTACTATAGGAATATCTGGAAATAAGCGAAGGAAGACACACAAAAATAACATACGGATATGTAAATTTCAAATAATTTCTTAAATTATTGGTTAATATTTAGAAACCACATTTATTAGGTTAACAGAAATAACAAGAGGTCAAAAATGAATGAGTTATGAATTAGATACATTTGAAAGCATGCACATTTTGAAGAATAAAGGCCATGTGTTGAACACTGACATAGGCCCCACCTATAACTCATCTTTTTGACCTCTTATACGATAGGAGGGAGAATGTAGTAAACGCATGCAGGTATTTTTTAAGGATAGTTTAAGAAGAAAAGAATTTCTATAAAAATTATGCGAAACGAATATACAGTGTGCGTTTTGGCTTTCGACGGAACAGATCGTGTACGGAATTTGTTTCGTGCGGATTTTTGCTGTGGAATACAAAAATTAGTGTCGAAAGGGATTATATCTCAACCTTAAGTGATTAAGTATACTTTCAGCAATTTGTACATATTTAAAAAAAACACCGATGATGTAGCAGAAAGTACTGATTTTCCATAATTTCCCATCGTAAAGAGCTTAGTTAACTATTTCCATGTAATTATTAACATAAATACACCTATATTTAATAAAATATTTATTTATATTTCTTAGACAATGTCAATCAATAGTAGTTTGTTATATATTTTTACCGTTTACAACGTTTATATAACAATTGATTTAAATTTGAAATGCAAACCTATTTTAAGTCACGGCCTACTCCAAACATGCTCTTCCTGAAATATTTTCTACAATTAAAAATAATATCACTAATGATTTTAATGAAATTAATACTATTAGATTAACTTTGTTTTACTTTTCGTTTGTTGTTTACGGCATAAATAAAATAACTAACAACACATTTGATTATTTCAAAGGATAGCCCAACAAAAATAATGGAAAGAAGTAACAAAACGTAATACACATCCAAATTTTCCCGCTGGAACAGCGTCATATTTCGAGCTTTTGCCGATAGATGGCTCAGATTTTTATTCCTAAGAGCGTATTCTACCCAGAAAGTAGCCCTCTCCAGCGGTGTTTCCTTTTGATCTCGAAATATTTGGGATACTTTCTGCATGTTTTGTTTGTAACTGTAATAAGTTTTGGAAATAAAAAAATATCAAAAACACTACCACAGAAAATAAGATCTTACATAGGATTGTTAATAACTTCTAAAATAGTTTCGTACAAGAGATCTTCTGTTAATTCACTTATAAATAATCGCTTTCCCAGCTCTCTCGACGCCATTTTTCCCGCGATCAGCTTCTGGTCTGCAAAGAATGGAATGGTAATTACTGGAACGCCGTGGTATATGGCTTCATGTGAACTCAAAGCGCCACTGTGAGTTATAAATAATGATACGTTTTTGTGCGCTGAAACAATACATCAATACATTATATTCAGTAGTTGATGGAATACAGAAGGGCGTCTAAAGTTTCCGCAAGATGGCAGTATGAACCAAAACATGTAGCAGTTATACACAGTCATGTGAACGACAATAGCAGTCCTAAATTAATATTTAGAAATTACATTTACAACGGATAATTCTGATGCAGCTATATTGAAATTATTTAAAATCCCTGAATATACATGGTTATCGGATATGAGGGGGGAATTACTGAGTTTTGTAGTCATGCGTTGTTATTTACCTATGCATTAAAGTAGCAGTACCATAGCTGGCGGCACTAAACGCAGACATATGAAGTTATGTATGCTGCAGACTAACTCAACCATTTTTTTAATCATCCCTTTTTATTGTAAGATGGACTGAGCAAAACAAAAAAGCAATTATCCTCAATCTACTTAATAGAGGCAAAAGCTACAAGTTTATACAAAATACGCTCTCACGTTTTGCGAAAAAGATTACAAACGCTAAGAACTGGAGAAAAGTGAAAGAAAATCGTGGTGGGGAAAGGAAAAGTCCTGGAGAAGACAGAAACATTATAACTTGTGCAAAGAAGACACCATTCATAAGTTCAACTGCAATTAAAAGTGAGTTACACCTTTGTATAAGCACCTCTACTACTAGATGAAAATTGATTCAAGAAAAGTTGGGTGCAAGAGAGCCTAGGAAGGTACCATTAATATATAAAAGGCAAATACAAAGTAGATTATCGTTTGATCATGAACACGTACAATGGGACGATAAAAAGTGGCGTAATGTACTGTGGTCCGATCATCATCATAATCCTTCTTCCACTACCTTGCGGTGTCGAGGTGCGTGTTTTGTTTATTTTCTCACAAATTACCTCCATTGTTTCCTATCCCTGGCCAAACTCTGAGCCTCTTGCCATGCTTTACCCCTCCTCTTCAGCATCTCCACAATATCCTCTTTCCAGGTCTTGCACGGCCTTCCTCTTCTATTTTTCCCCGTTTCTTTTGCTTCCCATACTCTTTTGGTTTGTCTATCGTCCCCATTCTAGCCAGATGTCCATGCCATCCCAATTTCTGTTCTTCTATTAATTCTATCAATGGTTTTACATTCAATTTATTTCTTGTCTACGTATTTCTTATTCTTTCTCTCCTTGTAATGTTCTTTACTCTTCTAGGGTACCTCATTTCTGCTGCTTGCAATCTGCTTTTTGCCTCTCTGTCGGTATTCAGTTCTCGCAATCGTGTATTATTGTAGGGGTATATATCGTTTCATTTTTGTTTTTCCTGAGATTTGTTTATTATTTAGAAATCCCCTCCTCAATGGATTAAATAATCGTCCTGTCTTATTTAACCTGTTATTTATTACATCATCCAAATTTCCTGTGCTGTTGAGTATTGTTCCCAGGTATCTATATTTATCTGTTTGTTCTATCGTCCTGTTGTCAATGACTATGTCTATTTGTTTCTTCTCTTCTTTGTTCCTCGTTATCCTCATTACTTAGTACTGTGGTCCGATGAATCGAAAATAGTTTTATTTAATTCAGGTGCACACCAACAACACATACGAAGACAGATTGGCGGCATTCCAAATCTAGTACACCAAAAAGACGATAATATTCGGGGGCTCGAGCATCATGCTGCGGGGGTAGTTTTAGTGGTACGGCGTAAGCCCTTCACACGAGATAGAAGGCATAATGAATGCTGATATCGATTTGAACATATTACAAACTGTGCTTCTACCATATGCAGAGGAAGAAATGCCACTACTAAGATGGTTGCATATGCAGGGAAACGATCCGAAGCATATTTCTCGTAAAGTGTAAACATGGTTTCGAGATAATAACGTTCGCGTTTTGAATTGACCGTAACAATCGCCAGACTTAAGCCCATTAAAAATTTATGTGTGGAGTTGACTAAGACTGTATCTGTTACTAAGCTGCAAAATATTGACGATTTGTGGAGAATATTCCAATCCGAATGGCAATCGATTTCAGCAGAGACATGTAGGCAACTCGTGAACTCGTTGCCCCACAGTTGTCAAAAGGTGATAAACAATAAAAGTTAAGCAACAAAATATTAAGTATTTCAATCCAATTAAGCAAGTAAAAATGATATTTGGTTAGCATTTTGGCATGACTGCTACTTTAATGTACAATTATTTTGATTGTCCTAGAATATAAAGAGTTTTATTTTCTCTTTGGTATTAAGAAACCTATTTATTTATTGTCATAGTTATGTAACATGATGGAATAAAGAGTCCAATAAACTTGAATTTCTTTGATTTAACGAATAAATTGATATTTTAGCAAATTTAAGACCACTTTTATTTTCGTGCACACGATTGTATGTCAAAGAAATGATATACTGAGGGAAAACTATTTATGTTTTTATCTGGTTGCAACATGGCTCCCTATTGCCTGGTATATACGAGGTCTGATCAAAAAATAACAGTTATTTTCAAATTTCATGAGTTACGTATGATCGATTTTCGCATTTTTTTTCTGTTATGTTGGTACACATGTCTGTTATATATGTTGGCAATATCAGCCATTTTGGATTGTCAGTTTGTTTTTGACAGATAAAAAGGTGTGTCGTTTGGCGAGTCTATTTTGAGCAGAACACAAGTTCAATTGTGGTATAACCGGTTTGAGAAAGGCACGTCAAGTTCGGTCAAATGTGAAGGCTTTGCTCACTGTTTTCTTCGACTGCAATGGCGTGGTGCATCATGAATTCTTGCCACAAGGTCGTACGGTCAATAAGAAATACTACCTTGAAGTTATGCGCCGTTTGCGCGAAGCAATTCGTCAGAAACGCACAGAATTGTGGAAAAAACAATCATGGATTTTGCACCATGATAACGCACTTGTGCGTGAGTTTTTGGCCAAAAACAAAACCGTTATCATGCCTCAACCACCGTATTCACCGGATTTGACTCCCTGCGATTTTTTCCTCTTCCCAAAACTGAAGACACCGATGAAAGGAAAGCGTTTTGCTACGATTGAGGAGATAAAAGAAAAATCGAAACAGGAGCTGTTGGCGATACCAAAAAGCGCGTTTCAGAAGTGTTTCGAGGATTGGAAAAAACGCTGGCATAAGTATTATATCTGAGGGGGATTACTTTGAAGGGGACAAGATAGTTATTGATGAATAAATAAATACTTTTTGAAAAAATTGAAAATAACGGTTATTTTTTGATCAGACCTCGTACAATCAAGTGTTGTAACATGGTAAGGGATATTAATGGGGTAAATAAATGTTTCAATAGAATTTAAATGTATGTGGGAAGTGGGGACAAGGGAGTGCAAAGGAGAGAGAGGGAGAGTCAATATGACGATAATTTGCAATTTCTTTCTTTATCTGACAAATAAGTATTAAACGTGTAGATTGATGATCGTCGCTGATTTTATCCAACACAAAAATGCGTAAATCATCAAAGGGTATACTTCTAGAAATAATGAAGTTAAAAATAGCAACATTTCATGTTTCAGTCATCTCATTGCGGAAACTTGTTTATTATGTTGGATATGTTACCTAATATATTGTTTTGGGGATACCATTTCTTAATAATAACATTTTTTGGAACGCTTCTTAAGTCATCACCGGCGTACTTCCACAAAACAGTCTGTTTCAATTTAGAAAAGACTTTCAAAAATATCTCCTTTGTTTTTGTTGATAGCCTGGAAGGGTCTACGACTGTGCCAAAAGAGAAAAGAATTATACCATCACTTGTTTTATCCAATATATTTTTCAAACCCTGTAAAAGGAAAAAAAAATTATAAATGGTATTTATTAAAACATTTTAATTACAAATAGTTGATTACTGAGATCGTTACTTTGTGAAATTCCATTAAACTGAGAAATAAATAAAACAGTTTGTCTAAATTATAGAGGTAACAGCAGCCGTAGAAGTGTATTTGGACAGTCTTCCAGATTCTCATTTCAGGGATGGAATTCATAAATTAGAAGATCCCTGGAACAAGTGTATTGAAGTTCAGGGAGGTTATATTGGATAATAAAATGTTTTTAAACCATAAAATCGTATTTTTCTTATCGAACGACAAAACTTATTGAACAACCTGATATAATTAACAACTTTTCAATAACATCCACTTAATTTCACAAGTATTTATACATCCAAACCAAATACCCACAATGTGGTAATTACTATAAACCCATTATGTCAACGCATTAAGGTTAAACGAATTTTCTTAAAAGGTCACAATTAACATTATTTAATGTTTCATTTTCCGTCTCAATTACTCGTACACTGTCACTTTCCATAATATTTTTCATATTATTTGCCGCCATTTTCAACTTAATAATAAATTCAATGTGATATAACTAACCGTATACATTTTACACTTATATTCCTTGTCTCAGAATAAGAAGGAGTGATTCAAATACGATGATTTTGACATGTAGTGAGAATGACATATAGGTGGCGCTCTAATTGGTAAAACAAATGCACTGTAATTTAGGTTGCCTATTTATATGTTTCCATTCCGATATTTAGATAAATCTGTTGATTAGTTCAATTTTGACAGCTGATTGAAAAAGAAGTAACACGTCGTTTTGTTAAAACGGAAAAAGCAGAGTATCGTGCGGTGATTAAATACTTCGTAATTAAGGGTATGAAAGCTACCGAAATAAAAGATGAGTTACGGGAAACATTAGGTGAATCTGCTCCATCATCCGCCACAATAAGTAGATGGGTAAATGAATTTAAACGTGGTTGAACAAGCTGTGTTGGTGAAGCGCGTTCTGGAGTACCCAAAATCGTGACTTCTACGGAAATGATTATAAATATTCATAATATTATTACGCAAGATCGACGACTCAAACTGAGAGAGATAGTAGACATGGTATACATTTCAAAAGAACGCATACACCACATTTTAACGAAATAATTGGGCCTTTCCATGCTATCGGCAAGATGGGTGCCGCGATTGCTTACGACTAATCAAAAGTTCACTCATTTGCGCATTTCCAATGAGTGTTTGGACCTTTATAAGCGGAATCCGGTTGATTTTTGTAGGCGATTGTTACTTGCGATGAAACTTGGATACACTACAGTACACCCGAAACTAAACAACAGTCGAAAGAATGGTTAGAATGTGGTTCTGCACCTCCAAAGAAAGCGAAAACCACTTTATCGGCAAACAAGGTGATGGCATCAATTTTTTGCGATTCAAAGGGCATTTTGCTCATTGATTACCTTCAGAAAGGTGCCACAATAAACGGACAATATTATGCAGAACTTCGACAAAAATTAAATGTAGAGATTCGTTGCTAAACAACCAGGAATGGCAAAGAAAAAGATTCTGATTCACCAAGATAACGCCCCCTCGCATACCAGCACAGTTGCGATGTCCAAAATCCACGAGTTGCATTTCCAATTAGTACCGCATGCGCCTTATTCGCCGGATCTAGCCCCTTCCGACTTACACCTTTTTCCAAAATTGAAAACGGCACTGGGTGGAAAAAAATTTTCGTCTAACGACGAGCTTATCATCGTCGTAAATGGGTATTTTGCAAGCCTTCCGGGATCGCATTTTAGAGATGGCATAAGGGCATTGGAGCACCGTTGGAATAAATGTATTGCTCTTTTAGGAGAATATATTGAAAAATAAAAATTATTTTGTATTTAAAAAATTCGTTTTTCTTTTCCATTCTCACTACTTGTCAAGCTACCCTCGTATTGCGCCGAAATGGTACATATTTCTAAGAGATTTCATTGGTTCTTGAACAGCCAAATTTAATATAGATAAATGAATACCAGATATTCGCTATTTTTGATAACCTGTAAAGGTTTAATTACATTTTTGCATGGTTTTATTTTAATAATATTTAGTCTTAATTTTAGATAGCTTGTACGTATTAATCCAAAAAGTAACGTTTGTACAATCACACTTCCATTAAAATGAATTTTTTTCATTTATTTTTATATAATTAAGAAAATGATTAATCTTGTTGACAAACTACTACATTCACAACTGTTTGCTTTATTATAAGATACATTTTTAAGCTATGTGTTCCGCGTTTTAGCGGGATATTTGAATCACTCCTTTTTATTCTGAGACAAGGTATAGCGGCTTACAATGCCATACAGCATTTGCAATACTTATGATTGAAAAAGACAGACAAACAGAATTAAATATTAAAATTATAGCGAAATTACCTATTAGGTGCGCAACTAAGTTCTCGCTGTTTTTCAAGAGATAGCTCCAGTAGTAAGTGCTGGTCGATTGTGACATAACCAAAACGTCATGAACCAAGTTTAGACGCTTTGACACATTAGTGATTTTGTTTTTGCGTCATATACTTCTGGTTGTGTGAAAATGTCTGATTTTGTGCCAAATAATCGTCATTTGCGGGAAGTGTTGCTTTTCTTCTTTCATTCGAAGAAAACGGCCGCTGAAGCGCATCGGGAACTCCAAAAAGTTTACGGAGATGCTGCTCTAAGTGAAACAACGTGCGGTGATTGATTCCGTTGCTTCGAAGACGGTGATTTCGATGTTGACGCCCGTTCGCGTGAAGGAAGACCAAAAACCTTCGAAGACGCTGAATTGAAGGCATTGCTCGATGAGGATCCGTGCCAAACGCAAAAAGAGCTTGCTACAGCATTAGGAGTCATCCGCCAAGACATTTCCCAGCGATTGCATGCGTTGGGAATGATTCAAAAACAAGAAACTTGGGTTCTTTATGATTTAAAGCCAAGAGACGTTGATCGTCGTTTTTTCGCCTGTGAACGACTGCTCCAGCGGCAAAAAAGGAAGGGTTTTCTTCATCGCATCGTTACGGGTGATGAAAAATGGATTCATTACAGCAACCCAAAGAGAACAAAATCATGGGAACTGCCCGGTCATGCTTCTACGTCGTCGGTTCGGCCGAGTATTCACACTGCGAAGGTTTTGCTGTGTATTTGGTGGGACCAGGGCGGTGTTATTTATTATGAGCTGTTGAAACTGAACGAAACCATCACTGAGGAACGGTATCGAACTCAATTGATGCGATTGAGCCGAGCACTGCGCGAAAAGCGGCCACAATACGAGCAGAGGCACGAAAAAGTGATTCTACAGCATGACAACGTTCGGACTCACGTTGCCAAACCCGTTAAAACCTACTTAGAACGCTCAAATGGGAGGTCCTACCCTACCCGCCATATTCCCCAGATATTGCGCCGTCCGATTATTACTTGTTCCGTTCGATGGCACATGGTTTGGCTAATCAGCAGTTCCGCTCATATGAAGACTTCTCAAAATGGCTTGATTCGTGGATAGCCTCAAAAGACGAACACTTCTACCGCGACGGTATTCGAGCTCTGCCAGAAAGATGAGAAAAAGTTGTCGCTAGCGATGGGCAATATTTTGTAAACATTTTTTCACAATCAAGTTGCATTTTCATCAAAAAACAGCGAGAATTTAGTTGTGCACCTAATAGAAAAATTAATAAAAAAGAACGTAAATACAATCTTAACCTAATTTGTTGACATATTAATAACAAAACTGAAAAAACTTCAAAACGTTATTATTAATAAAGAAAACAATTAATATTGTTTACAAACTACCACAATCACAACTGTTTACGTTTCATTTTTATGGTAAGTTATATTTTTAAGTGTTCCGCGTTTTGGCAGGATATTTGAATCACTCCTTATTCTGGGACAAGGTATAGGGAAGCAAAAACACAATCCCCAACGATCGGCGTGTACGTTATCCCCACCGTCACAATCGCACCACGTTTAGTGTTATACTGTTGCGTTCTCGCTCACTCGTATCACAGTACACTGGTACTGGATTGGTTTCACAAATCCCGCCGCTGCTTTAAGTATATTTTGATAGTTTAATACAACCACATCAATAATACAATAATATCCGTAACGGCAATAATATAAAATGATAACAATAATAGTATTCCATGTTATTTCTGTTGACAGATTTTGTTCGTAATTAACTGATGCGACTTTTACTTGATGATTTGTACAGTAAATATGTACAATAAATTACTGTACAATAGCGAGTGCTCATGTGCTGACATTGTTGAAGGTCCTAAAAGTGATTATCGAGGTCAGAATTTATCAATTTTTTTTTGACTTGATCCTAAGATAATAAGAAACTAGAAATTCGAAAGCATGTTTTTAAACGCAACAAATGACATGAATGTTTTAAAAGAATCGAGCTGAATATATTAAGTTTATAATTAACTGTGGCTTTTACTCGATGTAACAATCCATAACAAAATTAAACATAAAAACACAATTGTGTGATTTTCGCAAAAATATCTTAAAAAATAGTAACAATTGTTTCGCCAACACTATGGCTTCTTCAGACTAAAAGGTAAATCTAACACAAACGGAATATTTTCTAGTCAACCAAACTATTGTCAGTGGGGGTGATGTACAATTATCAGGTTGTTACATATGAAATGTCCGATTTTGTAAGGAATAAAAAAAGTCTAAATTTTAAAAAATATAAATATTTATTCTGCAAAATAGTCTCCATTTACATCAATAGTTTGTTGCCAACGGCCTGAAAGCTGAAAAATTTCCTTTGAAAAGAAATCTAGGTTTTGACGGCTCACATATTGCTAAAACACTGCTATTACAGACTCCTGGTCAGGGAAGTCCCTATTTTTTAAGTGATTGTCTAAACTTCGGAAAAAATGAAAATCAGTTGGCGAAAGGTTAGGTGAATAAGGTGGGTGAGGGAGAATTTCGTAACCAAATACCGAAAGTTTTTGGATTGTCTGTCGTGCAACATGAGGGCTTGCATTATCATGAAGAAGTATGGGTCCATGTCTATTGACTAGTGAGGGCTGCAAGCGGCTCAATTTTCCATGCATAGTTTCCAGTTCGGCACAATAGGACGCTGCCGTGATGGTTGCACCAGGTTGCAAAAATGAATAGTGAATAATACCCTTACTGGTCCACCATACAGTCACCATATCTTTCGCAGGTGAAGTGATGCTCGTGCATGCTGTCTTGGTGTTTCACCTCGATCTAACCATTGTTACCACTTTTCGTCACACGTTACCACTCGATGAAGAAACGGTTCAACTTTCTGTCGATTAGCCAAAGAGGTAGCCACCTCTAATCGACGGAGCTTATTGGCTTCCGTTAATTGGTGCGGCACCCATCGATCGAGTTTCTTCACTTTGCCAATCGAAGAAAGGTGACGAATAATGGTGGCAATGGACATTTGAAATGTTTCTAAAGGGTTCGCACTGTTGTCGACGGATTACTTTCAACTTCTACACGCAGCTCGTCGTCATTAACGGTGCTACGCGCATATCCGCGAGGCTCATTTTCCAAATCAAAATTTCCCTCGCTGAATTTTTTAAACCATCGCCGTAATGTGCGTTCATTACACGTGGTTTCACCGAACGTCTGATTAATTTCTCGCGTCGCTGCAGCTGCATTTAGTCCCTTTTTAAATTGAAAGAGGTAAATTGCCCGAATATCTTTTGCCGACAGCATTTCCATAGGCGAGACAAGGACAGGTGTATTAATCTTTCCAAGAAATGGAACAGGTACACACTTCAAAATAAATACCCTTTTCTACAAATACAATAATAATTTTCACCAAAAACATACACGTCTTCACACAGGTGCGATTCAGTTCAGACTGAAGGAAAAAACGGACATTACATTTGTAACAACCTGATACTTCGGCTGCGTTACGCACTTTTTGAATTTCCTGATGCTTAAAGTATGCTTTTATTTGTATTATCTTTTCAAACCACTACTTACAAATTCCTTGATGCAATACACTATCACTGTAAGTCAATACTTACAGATAAAAACCTTTATTTGCACACAAACATTCATTTATTGTTTACTTCTTGTTAACAGAAAAGAAATCAATTATTTATCGTGCAGTAAATATAGAAACATTTAGATAATAAAAAAGTGAGGGGTTTTAAAAATGTGTGTATATGTACAGTCAGTTACACAAATGTTCGTACACCCTGTTAAAGTTGAATATCATCAAAGAACATCCGGCTACAATAAAGCATTTTCCTTTAACAACGTTGAGGAGCATTAAAAACCTCTAATAACAATATGACAACTATTATTATTTGTAACAACCTGATACAATGAAATAAGTTTGATCAGTGGAGAATTATTCAAATCTACTTAGTCATATAATAAATTATTACATTCTTTATGTTTGTTTGTTTCTATAGTTTCTAGTAATGATAACTTTATACATTTATTTTCCGAATATAGAATTAGTTATCTTTGAACTAAAAGAGTGACAACAACTATTTAAATGTACGAGATGTGACAATAAAATAACGAGACTGGTATAAGAAATGATGAATAATATCATATCTCCCTCTCTCGACCAATACATAAATGTATTGACCGACAAAGCGAGAACGCTTCTATCTTACATAGATCGGAGACTAGTAGTTTCCGATCGAGAGAGGGAGATATGATATTATTCATTATTTTCTGTATCGAAATGATATGATAAACACTCTGAAGGAATCGTTCATTAATAACACAAATCAACCTGACGATTCGTGCATTCGATGAAACATATGTAGTTGATAGGGTGTTATTAATAATAGAATGATTCCTTTTTAACATAAGAAATGATATTTATTACTAATTAACTTATATTTAACTTTTATCCCCTTCAACATACTCTCCTCCCCTGTCTATACACCGCTGTATACGTATCTTCCATTGTTCAAAACAATGCTGTAATTGATCAGTTGCCAGCCTCTTCAAAAACTCTTCCGTTTTCGCTTTTACATGTTCAACAGACTGAAAATGTGTTGCCTTTAATACACTGTTCACTTTTGGGAACAGGCTGATGTCACATAGTGCGTGATCTGACAAATACGGAACATGATCAACAACGGCATTGCGAGCTGGTGCGCTGCCTCTCGAGCATACAGTCACTCATAATAACAACCTTGATATCGGAAAAAACAATCAGCATTGCCTTTAATTTCTACTTGCTCATTTGTCCTTTCTTCTGGTAATCCGCTTCCAGTGCATCGATTGACGCTTTATTTTCGGGTCATACTGGAAAATCCAAGTTTCATCAGATGTTATGATTTTTGTGAGTAAGTCTGGTTCTTCTGTAAGTCGTTCCATGATGTCAAAGCAAATGTTCATCCGAATGTCTTTTTGTATTTTACTGTTTCTTTGTTAATGTTTACCATATCAGCAACCATCCGAATGCTCAGACAGCGGTCTTTCCGCACAATTTCATTAATTTTTTGAATATTCCCTCAATTCTTGTAGTCACACGTTAACCAGGCCAGGCCGTTCATCATCTTGAACCTCTTCCCGACCTTCAGAAAACCGTTTGTGCCATTCAAAAACTCGCTCACGTGGCATAACATTATCACCAAATACTTCCTTTAACATTCGTAAACGTTCATCAGAAACGAGGAAATTCGTCGACGAATATGAATAGTGGACACGGTTATGGAAAATATTGAAAAAATACAATTAACCTGGTATGGTTGGCCACGTTCAACGAAAGGGACAAATAAGACTGGCAGAGCAAACAATGGAATGGGTACCTAATTTAAAAAAGAAAAGAGGAAGACCGAAGAAAAATTGGATAGAAATGATTAAAAAAGCTTTGAGCGATCGAAAGGGACAGGAAAGATAATTGGAGGAACTAAAACAATGGACTTTATATATCATCGGACAACATCGCTGTTCATTCTAAAGCGATATACATATATATATATATATATATATAGATATATGATGGAAGGTTTAACGACCGTACTAATGATAATAAACAAGGAACTAATAGGTAATTCGGTCTGTGAACTGAAAGACTTGATATTTTTTTCTTTAGACTCTCCATATTTCGCCACTGCTTGGTGGCTTCTTCAGGAGAATCAAGAAAATTATCAAAGCCACACACTAACTAGACATAACAATACACAACATATACCGTCACGATCGAAGAACATTATATGTTGTCTCATCTAACCTTGACACCTTTTGAATAGGACGGTATATGTTGTGTACTGTTATGTCTAGTTAGTGTGTGGCTTTGATAATTTTCTTCGTTCTCCTGAAGAAGCCACCAAGCAGTGGCGAAATATAGAGAGTCTAAAGAAAAAAATATCAAATCTTTCAGTTCACAGACAGAGATGTATGTATACATAATATAACTTTTCTTTGTGGTTTTTTTGCGGTAGTGTTGATTGAGAAATTATTTCATTTATTTACGTTTCGGCTATATATAATGTTGCCTTTCTCAGAATTTTATTATTTATCCAATATTAAATCTACAAACAAACTCTTGTTAAATATACAATATACAATTAAGAAGTACAATTAAATTACAATTAAAAAAATTTTTTTTTGGTTATCAATTATCTGCCTCACCAAACTCCAAACATCTCCAAATTTTGTCTAAAAATGTGTCACATATATAAAATTTTTTTTTGTAGGTGATTAATCATACTTTATTATTTTCCATATTCTGGATGTATTTTATTTCTACACATCGTTGAAGCAAGGAGATGTGTATTTGTTAAGTGTTTTGATATGAGGACATTTTTTAAAATTTTATTAAAACCATGTGCGTCCGTTTTCTATTTTGTGTATGCATGGTCGTCTCTTAACGAGAATTATATGAGAGAAGAACATATTGCTGATAAATTTAACCTATGTGTTCCGTCGTTTATTAAGTTTTTTATTTTCTTATGTGAAAACTTTCTAATATGGTTCTAGCTTCATTGTTTTTTCTCTTGTAATGATTTTTGTTTTTCTAAAGTTAAATGTGTGTTTTTTTTTTGGTTTTCATGTTTTTTCAATGCTGTAACGTTGCTAGAATATTTATGCCTATTCAATCTATTTTGTAAATATTGCATAGTTTGTCTTATATATACACCATCACAATCATTACATGGTATTTTATATATACAATAGTAAGTGTTTGCTTATTTTGGGGTATATATATCCCAAAATAAGCAAACACACTATATATAAAATACCATGTAATGACATATATATATATATATATATATATATATATATATATAAAGCTCTTGTTTCTGCTAATTTTTTTAAAAAAATCGATTTCTGCCACTCTTTATGTAATTACAAAGGTTGAATAATCCACAGAGTAACTAGAGATAGAAACCATTCGATAGCTTGCATCATGTCAGTGACGCGAAGATGTCTCGCAAAAGGTAGATTGTTAACTGCGACAGAAGTAAATAAATTTCTAAATCTATTTTTTATGTTAGAATTATATACAACATACCTAGGCTCGTTCAACATTAGTAATAACATATTAAACAATCTTAGAATACTTACCTTTGATAACTTTTCTGACCGTCTAACATGCATTCCACCAACTGGTACAATATTGGGTGGTAATGGTTGCGCGAAATCCAAAACTGGATCATAGTTTGCCAACAGGATCCCTATTTTCCTTTCCACTTCATCAAACAGGCTTATATTTCCACCATATCTCACTTGTGCCAGCTTATATTTGCTCGGCATATAATATATTTTTAAGAAATAATCCAATAGGTATAATAGTGTGTTCTCGAACCTTTCCAGGAATGACATATCATCTTCGTAAACTCGGTGATAAATAGGATAATAAAAGTAGAAGTGGCTGCCCATAGTGTCCAATATATATGGCGGCAATCCGAATGGTGACGTACCAACTACCGGTGGATTTCCGAAGTGCTCTATTAATGGATAAAATTCTTGTCCAGAAAATAAGTCGAATACGATCAGATCAAATTTATTTTTTGGATAATCTAATATTGACTTAAGCGTATCGGAATTTAAATGAGGCTCGGCGTAAGCCATGACATAATGCCAAAATCCAACTAAGTCCATAATGGGGTTACTATAGTCATTAACTTCGCTGAAGGCGTCATTTATGTTATCGAAACCTGTAATGAATAGAATTTGATTATTTGAAAATGGGACTTTCTGAAGTTATACACTATCGCTCATAAGTATTTTATTTAGTCACCCTTGTTTCATTACAGTTTCTATAGAAAAGTTGTAATTATAAAATTTATTTCTGTAGTAAGAAATAGTTTCATAGTAAACATTAAAATCAATAAAAGCTTATTCAAAAATAATTATGCGATTATCCTATCATTCAAAATTTTACAATATTAAACAAAAGAATATATTTTTAACAAATGCATTACAAATATTTATATATACTACTGTGGGCAAAAAATAGTAAGACTTTGTTCATAATTTTTAAATTCTTAATTTATTCTTCCAAATCTATTTCGTTCCCCTCAAAGTAATCCCCCTTGGCCCCAATACACTTGTGTCAACGTTTCTTCCACACGGAGCTAAATCAGGCGAATACGGTGGTTGCGGCACGATATTGGTTGAAAATTTGGCGAAAAACTCACGAAGAATTAATGCAGTATGCGACGGTGCATTATCGTGGTGCAAAAACCAAGAGTTTTCGGCCCATAATTCTGGCCTCTTTTCACGAATAGAATTGCGCAAACGACGCATAACACTCAAATAGTATTTTTTGTTGATAGTTTGGCCGGTCGGAAGGAATTCGGAGTGCACCACACCTCGATAATCGAAGAAAACTGTCAACATAACCTTGATTTTTGATTTGTTTTGACGTGTGTTTTTGGGCTTCGGCTCACCTTTGATACGATATTCGGCCGATTGATCGTCTGTTTCCGGGTCATAAGCGTAGATCCAAGTCTCATCTCCAGTTATGATGCCTTTCATTTTGTCTTGATAGTCGGAAAGCATTGTTTCACAGACGTCAACGCGACGCTGTTTTTCGAAAAAGTTGAGTGATTTTGGAACAAATCGTGCTTTCACTTTTCTTAGGTCCAAATGATCTTTCAAAATGGTTTTCACTGATCCTTCCGATATTCCAATGATCCCAGTAAGGTCTCTGACTGTTAATCGTCGATTCTCAAGCACCAATTCCTTGATTCTATTGACGTGTTGATCATCAGTTGATGTTGATGGCCGTCCTGGACGTGGTTCGTCATCAACGCGTTCTCGACCCTCTTTGAATAATTTGTACCAATCAAAAACACTTGCTCGCGACAAACAACTATAACCGAAGGCTTTTGCAACATTTTGAACGTGTCAGCACCAGAAATTTGATTCCGTACACAAAATTTAATGGAACTTCTTTGTTGAATAATTTCACTCATTGTAAAAATCGCCGAATGCACTTTTTGTACTTCAGAAAGACAAGCGTATACTAAACACTAATGATTATTTTGATGTGACATTTGGCACAGATGTCACTGACAGTCATACCAACCTAGAAAAAAAATATTTCGACGAATGGGTTTTCGCGCGAAATTTAAATTAAAAAGTTTTACTATTTTTTGCCCACAGTAGTACATATATATATATATATATATATATATATATATATATATATATATATATAGAACTATTGTTCATAACTGGAAATATATAACTGTAGAGCATATTGGGGAAAGGGGGTATACTTCCCCAAAACGTCGTTAATATAAATTAAATGTTTTATTAACTCAACGGTTGAAACTCGTAATAAAAAAGAGTAAAGATTATAATTAGAACAAAACGACCAACATGTTAAAAAGAAAAGAATACGTTAAGAAAGTTCGTGTCCGAAGCGAGTTAGGATCCAGAAATCGGCCAAGAAGGTGTTAGCATCAGTTTTTTAGGATACAAAAGTAATTTTGTTTGTTGATTACCTCCAAACTGGTAAAGCAATAAACTCAGATTATTATTGTAACATTTTGGACCAGCTGGATGTAAAAATTCATGCGAGAAGAATTTATTTACAAAAGAAAAAAAAATTTCCATTCTATTCGCCAGATTTAACTTCCTCTGACTTCTAGCTGTTCTCAAATCTCAAAAAATTAATGCGTAGAAAACGATTTTCATCGAACGAAAAGGTAACAGCAGTCGTAGAAGTATATTTCGACAGTCTTCCAAATTCTCAATTCAGAGATGGAATTCATAAATTAGAAGATCAATTGAACAAATGTATTGAAGTTAAGGGAGGTTATATGGAATAATAAAATGTTTTTCAAACCATGATATCGTGGAAATAACGGGTGGCTGATGAAAGCTGCTACCAAAAAAAAAACGTAATAACTTGTTTTCTGTGTAACCAACCTGTTCCATTTTTATTTTATTTTATAGATTGATCTTTAAATTTAACTAAAATGGAGAATTGGGACAATGAAACAAGAATTTGGATAGTGCAACGGTTTCACGCTTTAGAGTCCGTAGTTTATATCCAAAAAGAATATAGGCGCACGTTTGGCGGCACTCCTCCTTGCAGATGGACTATAATGAGGCTCGTGAGGAATTTTGCCGAGCGTGGCACAATCGCAAGAAGGCCTTATCATCGAGATCCCTCAGTTCGGACGCAGGAAACTATCGCTGCTGTAGCTGCTGCCATATAATCCAATCCTCGAGTTTCGACAAGGAGCTTATCTGCTCAAATGGGTGTCAGTAGACAGTCACTGCAGACAATTTTGCACCAAGATTTAAACTTACTTCCATATAAGATTCAATTAACAAACAAACTGAACCCAAGAGACTTCCCGATTCGCTTGGAATTTTGTGAGAAGATCATTCAACTGGCGTCAGAGGATGAAAACGTCTTGAACTGCATTTTTATGTCTGACGAGGCACATTTTGATTTAAGCGACAATGTTAACAAACAAAATTGTCGAATATGGAGTAATTCTAACCCACAGATACTCCATCAGATGCAATTACATCCACTTCGCATCACAGTGTGGTGTGCAGTTTCTTCAAGGTTCATTGTCGGGCCTTACTTTTTCGAAGAAAATGGTCTTACTGTTACGGTCAATGGAGACCGTTACTTAAAGATGTTGAAAGAGTTTTTCTTTCCAGAATTACGCTGAAAGAGAATCCCTTTCAACTCTGTTTGGTTTCAACAAGATGGGGCAACTTGTCACATAGCCACGCCTGTTATGACAGAATTGCGGCAAAAATTCCCCAATAAACTGATTTCAAGAAACTCCACATTCCGTTGGCCTCCTAGGTCTCCTGACCTCACTGCACCTGATTTTTTTTTGTGGGGTTATTGCAAACAAAAAGTTTACAAAAGAAACCCAACAAATGTGGATGATTTAAAGCAATCCATTCGAACGGTAATTGATTCAATTCCCGCTGCAACACTCCAGGCAGTAATGAATAACATTTTGATAAGATGTCGCACATGTGTCACCGAGGGTGGAGGCCATTTGAATTCAATTATTTTCAAAACTTCATGAATTACTTTAACAAAAATGTATTATTTTTCAAACGAATTACTAAAAATAAATTACGTAAACTTTACAAAAAGTTATTTGAGTTTCTTAATGTAGCAAAATTGATCAGCCACCCGTTATATAACTGTAGAGCATATATACTTCCCCAAAACGTCGTTAATATAAATTAAATGTTTTATTAACTCAAAGGTTGAAACTCGCAATAAAAAAGAGTAAAGATTATAATCAGAACAAAACGACCAACATATTAAAAAAGAAAAGAATAAGTTAAGAAAGTTTAAAGCTATAAGGCGAGCATTTTCCGTTAAAAAAAACAACCTGGGAAGAAAAGGATCAACCGGGGTCACCTACACGGACAAAGGTACAGTTCGGTAGTTCTCTACGAACCAAGAAAGCCATACAAATTTAGCTCTTTCACGAAGGCATACAGACTAGAATTTTACACCGGCCTTCGTGAAAGTGAAATATATACAGAGAGAAGCCACCAAGATAATATTGAAGACACGAAGAGGCACTGCTGAGAGAGTTTTCACCGCCTTTGAGGAAAAGTGAAATCCGTATCGACTACGATTATGAAGCTATGTACGTTTAACTTTTGAAAACGCACTGAAGAAAGGATACCTAATCGTATCGTGTGGATAATAGCAGAACATAAGTTCGAGAGATATAGAGAGACACGGAAAAGAAGAACGACAAAAACGAAGAAGAACCACTATAGAATGAGCCGAAGCAATTGAAGAATGTAGCTGTTAAGTTATTAAAAGGATTAACAATAGTTAAATTAAATTTGGCTATTGCTCTAGGGAAGGTATCCAAGGAATAAATCTTCACAGAAGTATAAGTAGAGATAAATACCTTATCCAGCAAATTAGCAGAGTTTTAAAAAAAGCTAGACCTACCAAATAAAATCTAGCTAACCAAGAGAAGATTGCTTTCAGAAATCTAAAGAAGGTCGTCAATATCGTTACTGTAAAAGCAGTTAAAGGCAACGATACTCTTGCGCTATAAAAAAGCCTATAAGAAGATCAGTGATATACTGGACACCTACGTCTACTCAGACGTCCAGAGAGATGCCATGGAAAAGATTGTGAAGATGGTGAAGAGATGTTTAAGAAGAGGATGATACTTGGTGTCGGTCGAAGCAACAAGATCATATGGACTACTTAATAATAATAATAATTAAAATCAAAGTAATAACCAGGAAGAATACATTGAAATTCGAACAACTACAGTTCCAGAAATTATCACCATAACACAACACTTCGCAATCGCTTACTATTCTTACTATTCACAATCAATACACAAAGAGAAGTACAAACACGTATTAATACCGACATAAAACAGCGAATAAGCGATCGAATACAAATATTTTCAAGTAGAAAGGTCCAATCCAATAAATAGAGCACCATATTTTGCTCACGATAACTTCATAGCAAGTTATAAGTGGATTAGAAAGCCATTTCAAAATGTTCCAGCTATGGCTAAATGCCAAACACACACTGAGTGAGTGCGAGAAGTTTTTCTGTGCGAGTTTCACCCTGAATTTAGGTGCGATACTGTGACTAATTACCTGCTGATGATGGCAACTTAATTGTCGAAATGCGTAAACAGAATACGAACTTTGATGTGGTAAGAGGTCTCCATTAAATTTACCAAATAAAGTAAATGATTTATTGATATTTTTTGAACGACACAAAAGTAAATTTTATTTTTTGAAGTATTAGTCTAACAATAACAATCTATTTACTACTCACCCACTAGTTTGTAAAGACTATAATTTTCTGATTTAATACTAGTTTCCAGATGTCCTAGAAATGTTATGTTATGTTCCCTTTTCAAAAGACTTCGCACTAATACCTCGTTCCATATGTGATGACTCTTAGATTTTAGGGGACTTATAAATAAAATATTCGCACCGAACACATCACTAATAACTAAACTTATCAATAAAATACGTAAAACCATTTTATAACCGACGAAACGACGTGTTAAATGCTACAAGACGCGCGCAGTAACAAAAATATCACATTTTGTGTAACACACAAAAATCGTTTCTTTTTACACGTTAAATAGAGTTTATATTATTAAAAACGTTCGAAATTTAACGGTACCTAAGTTAGAAAGTCATCTATTGCTAGCCTAACGAAATAATTGAGAAAGATCAAGTCTAACGTGCAAGATTAAAGTTCGAAGCTGTTGGTTACGTCTTAGCTGTTATATTCTTTGTTTGTGCTATGTAGAATAGACAAATATAACCAAAATGTGTTTTAAGATTTTAAGAGAGAGAGAGAAAGAGAGATAAAGCGTAGATAATCAGAGAAAATATAATATTGCCGGTACACAAAGTTTAAGAAACAAATATCAGTTGAGTGAGTTTAAATGAGCGTATAAATTTATTTAATGTATGTATTTTTTACGTGTTTAGTTTTTATAAACTTATTTTAAAAGTATGAACATGTAAACAAGATTACTTAATTACTTTACTAATCAACAGACATGGTCTTTACTTGGTGAAAATCCATAGCAAAATTAAACACAAAAAAAAATAAATGTAACCCAAACGGAATATATTCCAGTTAACTAAATTATTTTCAGGGTGTGGGTGATATACGAAGGTTGTGGATTCATTATTATAAGAGTTAATTAATAATTCTAATATCTTTCCGATAAGTCAAGTTAATAGGGACCGACACTAACTCGGATTATGCGGACTACATAATAAAATCGAACAGAAAAATTTAGTTATGTATATACGAGGTGTGACAATTAAATAATGAGACTGGTGTAAGAAATGTTATTTATTGCATACAAACTTATATTTAACTTTTATCCCCTTCTACATACTGTCTTCCCTGATCTATATACCGCTGTACACGTGTCTTCCATTGTTCAAAACAATGTTGTAGTTCATCAGTTGTGAGCTTCTTCAAGAACTCTGCTGTTTCTATTTTTAGATGTTGAACAGACTGAAAATGTGCTCTTCAATACGCTTTTCACTTTTGGGAACAAGTAGAAGTCACATGGGACGAGATCTGGCGAATACTGAGGATGATCGAACGCAATGCGCTTTTCCGACAGAAACTGTTTCACAGGTAGGGCATTATGAGCTGGTGCGTTGTCCTGGTGCGTTGTCCTGGTGCAGAATCCATAAGTCGTTCTTCCGCAAATCTGGTCTTTCTTCCTTACTCTCTCCTTCAGCTTGATTACGATTTCTTTGTAGTATTTCTGATTAACGATTTGACTGTCAGCACCCAGTCAGTCATGAAAACAGCCTTAATATCGAAAAAAAATGATCAGCATTGCCTTCGAGTTCAACTTGTTCATTTGTGCTTTTTTATCCGTTTTTCGTTTGTTCCTGAGTGAAGTTTTTCGGCACCATTTTGGCACAACTTTTCATCATGTTTAATTCATCATGCAAAATCTTCCCGACCATTCAAAAACTCGTACAAGTAACAATACATTATTACCAAACACCTCCTTTAACATTTGTAAATATTCTGTTAACGATTTTTTTAATTTGATAAGAGGAATTTCAATATCGATGTGATATTGTTCGTGTCGCTGATGGAGGACATATTGGACACCTATAATATGAACTTGAGAAGTTCGTAAATATGTGTGTTATAAGTATTATAGTATATCTTAAAGTTTAATAAATATGTATATGTATTCGAAATACGTATATTCTTTTTGAAACACCCTGTATTGCAGCTTTGAAACACATGTTAAAATTTCGGTAGATTATTAAAATATTCCGATTTATATGAAAAGTTTGTGAAAAATAGCCAAAGTGTTAATTATATATTTATACATAACTATTAAGATAAAAAGCTACTTAGTATAACTATCAGATGTGTTCCAAAATGCAATTTATGCCATATTAAGAGATTCGAAACTGTACTGCTTGGTGGCCTAATTGGTAAGGCAGCCGTTTAGCAAACGGCAGATACAGGTTCGAGTCTTACTCCAAAATCAGAAATTTTTAATTAATTTCTGTGATTATAATCGACGATATGAACTTGTGGTATTTCACGAAATTTACAAATACATATATCCTGTTCCTCTTCTAACGCCATGTGTCTTACGATATGTTGAATTTATGCATTTTGATTTTTTTGTTATACACCCGATTACACTGACATATTTCTTTAAAATCAATCCATTCCCATAACGATATCCTTTTCTTATTATATATTACAATGCTAACTAATTTTACCGATAACCTTTTCGATATTCTTCTATTTTATGTTAGCATATTGTTAGAATGTATACAAATTCATTCTAAATAAATATATTTTAGGTTTTTTGAACCATACATGTTACAATACATAAGAATAAACTAGAAAAAGATATACAGTATTATTTAATACGAGGTGCGGTTATTAAATAACGAGACTGACGCTGGTACAGAAGAAGTGCGCATGCGCTAAACGCCAACGACTGACAGCTATTTATCGTGAAGCCTTCTCTTTCGAATGCAGTGCCTCTCGCCTTTGTAAACAAATCAGTATAATAAATATTAAGTGTAACAATAGAGCAACGAATTGTTATGAAATTTCACATGAAACTTGGAAAAACCGCTACTGAAACTTATAATTTATTGAAAGAAGTGTATGGCAATAAATGTTTATCGCTTGCATGTGTTTTTAAATGGTTTAAGCGTTCGAACGAGCAAATCCAAATTCAAAGCAATGATGATTGTTTTTTCGATATTCATGGGATTGTGTACCTACATTGGGTTCCTGAAGGTCAAACTATTAATCAACATTACTACCTTCACATTTTTGCTCAACTCCGTGAAAGAATAAGGAAAAAACGACCCGAACTGTGGAAGGACAAGTCATGGGATCTAGACCAAGATAACGCACCGGCTCATTCCGCATTGTCAATCAAGAGATTTCTAGCCAAGTACAGCATCCCAGTGTTAGACCATCCGGCTTATTCGCTGGTTTTAGCGCCATGCGACTTCTATCTGTTTCCTAAGGTGAAATCTGAATTAAAGGGAATAAAATTTGAGTCCGTTGAAGGTGTAAAAGCGAAAGCGGCACGTGTTCTGAAGAAGCCGACAGAAGAAGACTTCCAGCACTGTTTCGAACAATGGAAGATCCGCATGGAGCGTTGTAGGGATAGAGGAGGGGTGTATATTGAAGGTGATAATAAGTAAATATGTATGAAATCAAAATAAAATGTTTTACAGCGCCAGTCTCGTTATTTAATAGCCACACCTTGTATTTGGAAAAAGAAACGATTTTATTTCTTTTTATTAGGAAATGTTTGCATATGTGTCTTACAAACTACACATGTTCTGGTGGAATATACTTTATTTTTTGTCGACTTTAGTCACTCCAGGGTGTGTTTTTTCATATCACCAGACAATCTAACAGGTGGCACGGAAGTTGGACCACTAGCTCGTGATGTTGGCTGAATTTCATCAACAGAAGGAAATATTAATTATCAAATAAACAATTGGTTTATTTTTCCAATTTTTTTGCAATATTTAATAATTTTTATACATAAATTTATTTAAAAGTGCAAGCATAATATAGGGTCAACACAAAATTCTCAACATAAACTAATTTTGTTTGGTTTTTTTCTTAATCTTTTTCTTAAAAACTAAAAGATTAAGTACATATTTCACTATTACAAAAATCGTCACCAATAACAACACAAAAGAAAACAAAATAAATCCGTACACATCCAAATTCTCCCTTTGGAACAATGTCATATTTCGAGCCCTTATTGATAAATGACTCAAATCCTTATTTCTAAGAGCGTAGTCTACCCAGAATAAAGCTCGTTCTAAAGGATCATCTTTTTGATCTCGGAATATGCGAGATATTCTCTTCATATTTTGTTTGTAACTAAAAGAATAAATCAGTAAACTAAGATTCTGCTTGAGATTAAAATTAACTGTAAATACATTGGATTGTTTATAACTTCCAAAATTGTTTCGTACAAGACATCTTCAGTTACGTCCCCGATATGTAATTTCTTTCCTAATTTTCTCGCTTCCATTTTTCCCGCGATTGCCTTTTGGTCGACGAAAAAGGGAATACATACAACTGGAACTCCGTGATACACCGTTTCGGCATAGCTTAAGCCACCGCTGTGTGTTATAAATAAAATAACATTTTTATGTGCTGAAACATACAAAGATAGCAATTATTCAACATTCGTTCGTGTACTTTACCTAATAAATCGTTTTGTGAAAACCATTTTCCAATGATAACATTTCTTGGAACATTTTTCAAATCGTCCGCTGTATATTTCCACAAAACTGTGTGATTTAATTTTGAAAAGACGTTCAAAAAAATTTCCTTCTTCTGTGCCGCTATCCAGGAAGGTTGTACGATGGTCCCGAAGGAGAAAAAAATTATGCCTTCAGTCGCGTTATCCAACAATTCTTGCAATTCCTGCAAAAAAACGTACAGTAATCCAACCGAATGTTAGTTCAGTTATTAAGACCATGCTTACAACTTTTATATCAGACAAACATCGATAATGGGACGTATACCTTCCTAAAGTAGGTTGTGTGTTAAGAACAGCAAGACATGAAACTACCGAATTTACTCCTTATTTTATCAACTTTAGAAAGGAAATGCTATTACTTAGTTTTGATCATAAACCGATTCGCAAGAATGAAATCGAAGCACCGAATCGAGAAACTTTTGATAGGAAATCTTGTTTTAGTAAACTGTACAAGGTACTTTGAGCTCAACTACAAAGAGCTTACGAAGAATCTAAGACAAAGTATGATGTACGCCATCGTCCCGTATCGTTTTATTCAAATCAAGTTTTGTGTGGCAGGAATTTCATTGTTTGAGATGCTTCTAAGTATTGTATTATACCGCCAAGCTAGCAGACAAGTATTTAGGACATCACCTTATACATCAAAAGATATCGACGACAACTTAGTCATTTAAGGATAATAACAGAAAAATTATGTCAGATTGTCGGAATGTGAAGAACCTTAACCCATTCTAAGCCATTGTACCTGCTTGAGTACAGAAAAAAGGCAATATTTAAATATGCATAAATTTTACGAGAAGTAAAATTACGCATCGTTTCTTTTGATTTTGCATTCAACATAATGTGTTTAAAAAGCACACAACAACAAAGTGTTTAGAAATAGCACCGTTACTGTATATTTTGTTTAGTTTTAATACCTTTGCGTCAATTTTGCAAATATTAGCTAGGTCAGTGATTATTCAGCTGCGTGTAGTAAAACCTATTGTACTATAATAAGTGTTTGTTATAGTTTTGCAGAGGAGAATAACTGTGTTTCCAATTTATAGAAATATGAAAAATAAAAAACTAATTGGAACGACACTGGGTGAGTAAAAAAATTGGTGTACCCAATTGAGTACAATGGCTTATTAGGTATGCTTTTTTTAGATTTTTGCCCACAAAAAAATAGAATTTCCTACTATAAAAACGTAAGGTTTTTATGGCAGACATTTCAATACCTTGAACTGTGCCCTGAATTATGTTTAAGCTGAGGAAAATCACCACGAATTTGAAATTGCTATTATACCTCCAAGCCCGGATTATAACACAGATGAAAAAGAAGGTGTCGCCGAAAATATTGAAGTTGACCGTATACTGTACGATGTGCCAGATGAAATAGAGGTATTTTGTGGCAGCGATAGCGAAGACGATATTCCACTTTAACAATTAAAAAAATAAAATTTCGAGAAAAGAAATAGCGGTGGCCGCTTTTTATCACAATGTTGATTTCCATTGTGGTCAACGCGTGGAAGATATATAAAACTGCAAACAAGTCCCAAATGGACCTGTTAGAGTTTCAGCTTCATATTGTTCGCTACTATCTTTGAAATTATACGCAGACACTGCCAACCTCGAAAGCTCGCTGGCACTTGGTGTAGCTACTATTGCTGGAAACTACTTCCAGAGAATAAAAAAACCCTTTGCGATGCCGCGAATGCCATAGTAGTATTAGATGGATGTGTGAACAATGTGACGTTGCACTTTATCTAGAAAAGGAGTGTTTTAAAATATACCACACAAAAAATAAGCATACTAATTAAGCCATTGTAGCCGTTTGGGTTCAGCTCCAAAACCACAGTTCCCGAATTTTTTACTTTTTTTATGTTAATTATGTATATTTTAACTAAATTAAATAAATAAATTAAACGAGTTTTCATTTTCAAATTGCCTTGGTTTTTAATGGGTTGAGCTATAGCCTTCGAATGATTAACACTGCTGTGTCCAGTTATGATTGGATAGGTTGGGTTTGGAGTTGGAGACACCATGTGATGACCGATTAAGATTTGATGACTAAACTTACTACATTCTACGTCAGACCCGATTTACATCGGCAACGGCCTTGACTAGCCGAAGACATCCGTATCACCTTCTCTCGCGTTTCGTGCATGATGTCTAAATATCCCTTTATTAATAACAAACGCGGTACGAAAATAAATATATACTACAAAATACAGCTACAACCGACTTAGAATGTAGCAATATAAGTACATATGTAAACTGAAAGCAAAGTTAAATAAGAACCATCAATGTAAGATCAAGCTTAAAGTTACCAAATTAATATGAAAGAACAAAAACTAAATTAACTAAGGTGTTACAAGCACGTAACAATAGACTTACGTTTGCTAGTTTTTCTGAGCGTTTCACATGCATTCCCCCAACTGGTATAATATTGGGAGGTAGTGACAGCGCATAGTCCAGAACGGAATCATAATTTGCCAATAAAATCCCTATTTTCCTCTCCGCTTGATCAAACTGAGCTATATCTTTACCGTATCTGTCTTGCGCCTTCTTGTATATTCTCGGTAAATAGCGCCATTTTAAAAAATAATCTACCATGTACAAGAACGTGTTGTCTACTCTTTGGAGGAACGTCATACTGTCCGTATAAGCTCTGTTATAAATTGGATAATAGAAATAGAAATGGCCGCCCATAACGTCCAAGATATATGGTGGTAAACTGAATGGTGACGTGGCAACCACTGGGGGATTTCCGAAATATTCTATTAATGGATAGAATTCTTGTCCACAGACCAAGTCCAATATGATAAGATCAAACTTATCTTTAGGATAATCCAATATTAATTTTAATGCTTCAGATTTTAAATGAATATCGACGGACAAGGACATGTAATACCAGAAACTGATCAAATCCATAACAGGATTGGTCTCGTCGCTGAAGTCGTCGAAGTCTTCGTGCACATTCTCGACGCCTAGAACAAGCATCGATACATTAAATAAATGTTCATAAAATCAATGTTGCTTAGATATTTTAAGCATGATTACCTTGTCTTGGGATATTTCTATACTTAACTGATGCTTATAATTTAAAAAAATCATTACATATATTATTTATTATAAGTATTAATGTACTCAGGGCTGATTTTGCGTCTGGTCACGATGGTCTTCCAAGTTTTATCATTAGGGACTGTGCTTCAGTTTTGTGCGAACCACTTGCTGTTATATTTGATTTGGCCATGAGGACTTCAACTTTCAATTATAGACAAGCAGGGTCAGGTCGATTGTATCAGGTCATATGTTATATTTAGCTATGGCATTCGATTTCGTTTATAAGACCACCGCGAGCACGTCTGCAGCGATAGATTCTTTGGAGTCAATTTTTCATTTTGGTAGTTTCACGTTTGATAATATTCCTGAGCTCCTCTAATGCTGTTGGATTATTGGCATAAACCAACGAGTTAACGTAACTCCATAAAAAGAAATACAATTGCGTTAAAACGCATAAGCGAGGTGGCCACTCAACCGGATCATTTCTCCAGATTACACGGTCACCGGACTTCCCCTGCAATAGATTAAATGTTTGACCAGCGGTATGGTATGTGGAATCATCTCGTTGAAACCACATATTACTGATGTTAAGTCCATCCAATTCTGGTCACAAATAGTCTTCCAACTTGATACGACAACCAAACTCCATTGACGGTAACGTGGTGATCATTTTCATCGACGAAAAAATATGATCTAATCACACGTCCGCCATAAAACTACACCACACGGTCATTTTTGTGATTGTAATAGAGTATTTTGAAGCACATGTGGATTCATTGCTGTTCAATAACGCATATTTTTCTTATTGATAAAGCCATTAAGCCAAAAATAAGCTTCATCGCTGAAGATGATTTTTCAATTAAATTCAGGACTGTCTTCTAACTTTAGCAGAGTCCAATCTGAGAAGTTCTGGCACTTCGAATGATCAAGAGGCTACAGTTCTTGAGTTAATTTCATCTTGTAATGGTGTAAGCCAAGATCTTTACGCAAAATTCGCCACAATGTGGTTTGGGAGATTCCCAATTCCTGCGAACGACGTGGAATCGACTGATTTGCCTCATTTTAAACTGAAGCACTTACGGCTGCAATATTTTCGGTACTTCAACCGGTGCGTTGTCTCAGTGGCACAGGAATATCTAATATTTTGATTCGAATTTATCCATCAACCTGTCTGGTGGGACGATTATTATGACCGAAGATTGGAGTAAGCGCTTTTAAAGTTGAGACCGCCGACTCAAAACTGCGGTAGTAAATTTTAATAATTTTCAAACGTTGCTCGTTCGTGAACTTCACAATCATAAATATATGAATTTTAACTAACGTTTCGACGTTAACAGATCATGAAAAACATACAAAAGTGCATTCGTATTGAAAGATAAAATTATTATGTCCCTATTGGAAAACCTGTTATATATAGGCTTTTCTCATGCTTTCGACACAATAAATCATCATATATTACAAAGTATTTTATGTTTTTAGAGTTTCACGTCTTGCTATCTTAAGTTAATACAATCCCATCTCGACAACCAAGTTCATTATGTCTTTTACAATGTATTCAATTCAATAACATTCGTCATCTGGTGTTCCTCAGGGTCAAACCTAGTCCTCTATTATTTTTACTTTTAAATAAATGACTTAGTTTTCCTTCTCCTATTATTACCTCCTATCTTTCATTTATGTGTGCCCTAGGGGGGTTAAGGGACAGCTTATTGTCTCCTAAATAAATTTGATAAACAATATTAGTCACAGTAGAGTGTTAGCCATACGTTCGTTAGACCTTTTTTTACTTGAAATTGCTTCATTAATATATCCTTAAACTGTGTCAATCATATCATGGGGCACCCGGCATATGATTCGATAGATTCAAATGTAATACGTTTAAATACTAAAAGTATTTTAAAATAAATATTAAAATACATGCAGACCTTAATGATGAAGATCTTGGACGAGGTCTACAATAATTTCATGATATGCTTACCGGTAAATATGTAAGCGGTGTAATTTTCCGATTTAATATTGGCTTCATTATATCCCAAAAATGTTATGTTATGTTCTTTTTCCAAAAGACCTCGAATTAATACCTCGTTCCATATGTGATGACTCTTCGATTGGAACGGATTTATAAACAATATGTTGGCACTAAACACGCACTTTGTTAATAAACATAGGAGCGTAATAAAACGTAACATTATGGTAGCATATACCGAAATTAACTTTAAAAGATGCGTCGGTCTTTTACACGTCCACCTGTGTGCATACAAACACTTTCACCAATTTGGACAAATGGTAAACGCGTTTTGTAGTTGCCGGAGATAGGTGATATGATGGCGACGAATTTAACGGTACCAAAGCCACAAATTAACTCCTAGGCAAACAATATTCAATGTCACGCTTGAAGTGCATTATATCGTTGACAAAATTGACAAAAAGTATGTACAATTTTTCAATGAATCGAAATTGTGTGAAACAGGAAATGGGTGTGGATAATCTGCCCTAAAAGAAACTCTTATGTCATCAATACAGAAAATGAATATTTGATACAAAAATATTACGTAAAAAAATCTCCAATTAAATGTGAAATAAATTCCTTAAATATCATTAACTTCATTGCACAATGTATCTACTTTATTTTATATTAATTTACTATGTGATAAAAATACATATACAGCGTGTTTCAAAAAGAATATACGTATTACAAAGGATTATTTTGTCCAAACTATCGATCGCTGCGCCTCGGCTCAGCTACTGGTGAAGCAAATACATAGTCTAGTATATTTAATAGCCGCTAGATGTCAGCTGTCTTCTGTTTTTCTTGGTAACCGTCATATGTTAAAAATGACCACTCCGCAGCAGAAATCATTTTCTGTTCTCGAGTTTGCGATGTGCAATTCCGTGATTACATTGCAAAGACGTTTCAGGTTGAGCTACCAAATTGATCCCCCGAATGGGTGGAACATTCGCAGATGGTATAGACAGTTTGTAGATGCAGGACGTGTATGTAAAGGAAAGAGTTCTGACCGCCCTCGTTTTTCTGAAGAAAATGTTGCACGAATTCAAGCTACTTTCCAACGTAATCCTTCAAAATCAACTAGTTGAGTCAGTCGGGAGTTACAACTGCCTACAATAACAATTTGGCGTGTTTTGAGACGTCGGTTGGTTATGAAATCGTACAAGTTAAAGTTGTTACTAGCTCTGCGTCCTGATGACAAACGAAAACGTGTGGCATTTTGTAACGAGATTCATGATGCTATTGATAATGATAACACTTTCGCAGAACGCATCGTGTTCAGTGATGAAGCGACTTTCTATGTTAGTAGTCTGATAAACAAACACAATGTTCGAATGTGGGTGCCACAATAAACGGACAATATTATGCAGAACTTCTACAAAAATTAAATGTTGAGATTTGTGCTAAACGGCCAGGAATGGCAAAGAAAAAGATTCTGTTTCACCAAAACAACGCTCCCTGGCATACCAGCACAGTTGCGATGTCCAAAATCCACGAGTTGCATTTCCAATTAGTACCGCATGCGCCTTATTCGCCGGATCTAGCCCCTTCCGACTTCCACCTTTTTCCAAAATTGAAAACGGCACTAGGTGGAAAGAAATTTTCATCTAACGACGAGCTTATCATCTTCGTAAATGAGTATTTTGCAAGCCTTCCGGAATCGCATTTTAGAGATGGCATAAGGGCATTGAAGCACCGTTGGAATAAATGTATTGCTCTTTTAGGATGTATTTAAACAATTCGTTTTTCTTTTCCACTCTCACTACTTGTCAAGCTACCCTCGTATAGCAAGTGCACGACAAGTTTTTGTTGAAGGATTATCCACAGGATCAAAAAGCCCTAATGGTAAAGGCCGGCGAATTATAATACCCCCACAGAGGATCTGAATTCGGATTTGTGGAGGATGGATTGTTGCTTTTTGAAGGTAGAAAAATAGCTGATTGCCATGATGAAATGAATGATATTATTTTTGAGGAATGATTTGAGCGAGTATTGCCTAGGTTGCCAGATAATGCTGTTATCACAACGGACAATGCGTCATATCATTCACGCGAGTGGACATACATGAGTGGAAAGTCTTCATAGAAGAAAGCTGGAATCCAAGACTGGTTAAGTTCCAAAAATATTGAGTATAATGCAGAAATGTTACGTGCTGAATTATTGCATTTAGTACGTCTTCATAAGGCACAATGTAGTATATATGTAACTGATCAAATGGAATCAGCTGCAAATAAAACTGTATTGAGGTTACCACCATATCATTGTGAACTCAATCAAATTGAAATGATTTGGGCACAAATAAAAAGTGAAGTTGCTTCAAAAAATACTACATTCAAAATGTCACATGTACGAGAATTTTTGCCTAGAAGCAATTACAAATGTTACAATGGATAATTGGAAGAATTGTGTCAACGATGTGATTAAAGTAGAAAAAAGTGTGCAGATTTTTTCTGTTTAAGCATTACTGCGAATCCCGGTGCGACATTGTGATTAATAATCTGCTGATGATGGCAATTTAGTTATTGAAATACTTACACAGAGTACGAACATTGATGTGGTAAGGGTTTCTTTGCGTTTTTTTAAATAATTCAATTGACCACCGTCTGCAACAATATTTACATTCTTTTTTTATATATATTTAGAAGTTTTCAAAGACGACACCTAATATTACACAATTTATGTTTATTTATTAAAAAAAAATCTAAATGATAATAAATATAATTAGAAAAATATATAAAATTATAATAGTCGTTTACGTCTAAAAAAAAAAAAAAAGCATGTCAGAAGTGGGATTCGAACCCACGCCCTCAGAGAGGACCAGAACGCTCGCACCCGTTATTTAAGGGGTAAGGATAACCTTGAGTCTGGCGCCTTAGACCGCTCGGCCATCCTGACAGCTGGTATTTAGTGTCTTATAGATATAGTCGTTTAATCATTCTATTTTTTTTTTTTTTTTTTTAATAATAAAATTATTAATAAATGAATTGTATATATTTATACATACTTATATTTGTTACTCATACATTATATTATAGCAACATAATAGTTTTGAAATTTACTTCTTTTTGTTTTGTTTCTAATTCTTGCTTTACTATTTTTAGATGTTTGGGTTTTAGTTATTTCTTAATTTTTCATTAAAATAATAAATGGAAATATATGTATTTCCCCTTTATATATCTACTATGTTTTCACGTTCTACAAATTTATAATTTTTCTACTTGAACAAACGTGAAATGTAAATGTATAGTTACACGTAATGAATGATTTAATCTGAAGTTCAAATGTTATTAAGACCCTGTTTATGTTTATGACACGTTTCAAATTATCAACTCTCATCAGGTAAACTGTGGTCTTATGAACAAACTTATTTTCTAAATTATCGTGTCTTTTGCGATACAGCAAAGATTGAAGAAACAATTCCTCGGTGTATCGTCCATACATACATCCCGAAGAGTGAAATCCGTGTTCATTCCGTCAAATATATATAGATAGAACGCTTTTAAACTAGGCATTCGACATAACCTGAAGTGTTAAATTTATTATTTGCCATAATCTATATTTTACAGTACCCATAACTAAATGCACCTGTTTTGCGGGGTAAATTACTCCTGCTCGTTTCCAGATTCTTAATTTTAGTAGTTTAACTAACAAACTGTTGACAGTTTGTCATTTCATTTTGTAAATTGTATTCTCAATCGGATGATGACATTCAATTAACGCCTGAAGAATTTGTAGAAGAAATGAGATGTAGTCACCAGTATCTGAAGTTGAAAGAAAGGTCCAAACCTTCCAGGCATACCTTATCGAAGACTTGGCGTGTATTTATGAGAAAGCACTACAGGAATTTCTTTTATCATTCAGTTGTCTGTTAATCCAGTTAATAGCTCAGTGATAAGTCACTGGCTTATTACACCCGGGGTTTCGTGTTCGAATACGATTGTAGGGACAGTCGCCCGATGCGAATACCAACAGTGAGAGTAGTTAGGTCCGAGCTATAGTAGTATGTGGATATACATTTTCACACATCGATAACTGTTATGCAGTAAATATAGTCATTATTGGAAATACGTTATGAGGCCCGTGTAGTGTAGTAAAATAAGTAATAGACACTTACCCGCTTAAGATTCGTTAGCCCATAGTGGATGAGATTGGAGAAGGAATTACAGTATTAGGTATGTTTCGGTATTTCTTTCACCGAGATATGTTCTCCACGATAAAAATATATTCTTAAATGCAGAAAACGACCGTTCCACATCTAATGATGTAGTATTGCTATAATTGAAATAATCTTTGAAATTATCTAACGGCTCTGTACACGCATCATCACATATCTGTTTTAAAATCCTAAAATTTGAATCTTTCCTTAACACATTCCCTACCTTTGTCTTGTCTATTAAGTTTCGCATATAAAGCTGGAATAAAACAGTAGATAGCTTTTAAAGACGTCATTGTTTTCCGAAGTATTCTCCACCAAGATTAATGGACTTGATAATACACTCGAACCAACTCTGGAAGCAATTGTTCCATTCGTTTGTTGGTACAGTCAAATTGTGTTTTTGAAGGCATTGACTACTCCCCTTGACGACCCAAATCTTTGATCACATAGTCCGTTCTTCATTTTCGGAAATGTAATGAAATCGTAGGGACTTAGGTCGGACTGTACGGAAGATGGTGTAGCAATTCGACGTATTGTTACGTTAAAAATTCAATTGTGATGTGTGCGAACATTTTCTTGGTGGAGGATAATTCGTTGTTCGGGGTTGGTTTTTCGAAGCTCAGCGATGACTTGTGGTAAACAAATGTTTGTATACTAATCAGCAGTAACATTTCTTTGATCTTGTAGAGGGATTGTTGTTACATTATCTGCTTAATACCCAAACAAATGACTGGCGTTTATTTTCTGGCTCGCATGAATAAATCCAAGATTCATCACCACTGATAATGTTGTACACGTTTTTAGAGTTTCCAGCGTTGACAAGATCTAGGTTTTTGACACCAATTCATTCTAGCTGTTCTCTGTTCTTCGGTCAACAGATGCGGTATCCAACGGGAAACTAATTTTTTACACACAATTCTTTATGCAAAATTTTTTGCATTGAGGTCTTTGAAATCCTCAATAATGTTGTAATCTGGCGATACGTCACACGATAAATTGTTAACTGATGTAGTACTTCATTATTGAAAACACAAACCAACTAGGTGAGACATTCTTGTTGAGATAATTGCCTTCGAAGATTATAAAAAATTATTCCGCGAAAATATTCTCGATTTAATTTCATTTTCGTTGTAGTTACAACACTACGCGCACTCAAACTTTTGATTTAAGTTAATTGAAGATGGGGGTTAGTTTTTAGTACCGACATTTGATTAGTGGCGCCCTCTAGGTCCCACTATGAGAAACTTAAAAGACATCCCACGTAACACGAATTTTTATCGTTTTTGCCAACGCATAACAGTGAGCTAACAACAGCAACCATTATTTGTACTCTTTTACACGCTAATAATAATGAATTTGTGTCTCGTTCACGCATATCCACAAAGAACTGTGGATATGCGTGGATAAAAGTGTCACAAACGAGTACGACTGAATGATTTGGTCCCAATTGTGCAACGAAGAGATATCCTTATTCTTACGATACCTAAAATGCAAAAAATATCAGTTTTATATAAATTTACACATACATAGATAGCCAGAATTAATTTAATGTTAAATTTTCATTACAATCACGTTTCTTTTTTTAAATTTATTGCTTTAAATACACTAAAAAAAGTGCAAATTTCTATACCCATATACCATTTATTTTTTTTTATAGCGTTTCTATAATCAAAAAATATATAAATGTTTATGATTATTTTATAAGTGTAATTATTTGAATATTGATTCAATTAAATAATGTCTATAAAAGAGACAGCACCAAGCTGTCAGGATGGCCGAGCGGTCTAAGGCGCCAGACTCAAGGTTACCCTTACCCGTTGTCTAACGGGTGCGAGCGTTCTGGTCCTCTCTGAGGGCGTGGGTTCGAATCCCACTTCTGACAGACTTTTTTTATTTTGTTACGAACAATTTTAATTCGCGTACCTAATCTGGTATTCCTTTCATTGTTTCATTCAGACCGTTTTTATCTTAATAATTAAGACTACCTAATTTGATAATCTGATTATTTGATGATTTCTATACGATTTACTCTGACCGCAAATAATAATAATTACAAATTTTATTAGCATTAGGAATACATAATAAGATAATAAGACAGTTCATATTAATGACATTTCTCTTTTGGAAGTTAATTTATTCATTTGCTTTCCTTTTTCACTTTAACCTACAATACATCGACTTGAAATTATTAATTTACAAAAAACACAAGCATTTTAATCTAACAAAAGTATACGGTGTTTCCTTGTATTTATATACGGAACTGTAGTATAGATTTGGTGAAGGTGTTATTTCCTTTTTCCTCTTTTCCTCCCGTGTATATGCTTGAGTGTCAAATGCTTGCACTTATGTATGCTTACTTAAGTGCAAACATTTGACACTTACTTCCAAATTTGATTTTCATCCTGGTTTCCACTTCGATAATATGCTTCAAAAATAAACTTATTTTCTTCTAATGAGAAAGGCATGTTGGTCAATTGATCATTCAAACGTAAAATAAAACAATTGGGAGTTCTTACAAGAACTGTTGTTGAATAATTTGTTAAAAACGGAGAAACTATAAATACTAAACAGGTGTGCAAGTGACGGATACATATACAGTGAAGTTAGGCATAGTTCTGACCAGAATAGTTCAATAATATCACGCGGCAATCGGTAACTATATACCCTGATTCAATGAAGTGGCACGTTTAATCATTTTTAATCATTTTTGAAGGCACGGTATATACATATAATATGTATACGTAGGATGTCTTTTGTATAGTGGGACATAGAGGGCGCCACTAATCAAATGTCAGTTCTAAAAATTAACGTCCATCTTTAGTTAACCTAAATCCAAAGTTTCAGCGCGATACGTGTAGTGTTGTAGATTTCTGTTTTCGGCAATGCAGCACCGCATCAGTCACCAATTTCTCATTGGTATGGAGAATTGAAACGTGGACGAATCATCGAAAACAACAATCACTCAGGAAAACGTCGATGCTGTGCGCAAGATCGGCATGTGTCATATCGCTAGATTGAAGCGTTATTGGGGATTTCAAAGACCTTAATTCAAAAAAAATTGTATTAAACACATTATGTACAAAAATTAGACACCGTATCTGTTGACCGATGCACCGAAAGCAGCTAGGGTAAATTGGTGTCAAAAAACTTTAGATCTCTTCAACGTCGGAAACTCTAAAACATGTATAATATTGACATTGGCGACGGATTTTGGACTTACTCATACGAGCCAGAAAATAAACGTCAGTCGTCTGTTTGGGTGTTCCAAGGTGAAGAAAAGCTGACAAAAATCATCCGTTCTCGAAGTGTCTCCAAAAAGACGGCGACATTTGTCTCAAAAGCAAGTCATGTAGTAACAATTCCTCTACAAGATCAAAGAACTGTTACCGTCGATTGGTATGCAACCATTTGTTTGCCGCAAGTCATCGCCAAGTTTAGAAAAACCAACCCCGAACAACGAATCATCCTTCACCAAGACAATGCAAGTTCGCACACAGCACGCAAGACAATTAAATTTTGAACGCAACAAAACGTCGAATTGTTTGACCATCCTCCGTACAGTCCTGCCCCAAGTCCCACCGATTTCTTTACCTTTCCGAAAATCAAGAACGAATTGCGCGGTCAAAGGTTCCAGTTGTTAAAAGGAGCAGTCGATGCCTTCCAAAACGCAATTTTGATTGTAACAACAAACGAGTGGAACAACTACTTCCACAGTTTGTTCGAGCGCATGTAAAAGTGCATTAATCTTTGTGGAGAATACTTTGAAAAACAATGAAGTCTTTAAAAGCTATCCACTGTTTTATTCCAGTTTTATATGCAAAACTTAAAAGACAACACACGTACAGGGAGATACAAACAATTTATTTCCTAAGGAATAAATTATTGTATAGGCTATTGAGACTGATTACGCCTCTTCTATAACTACGTTTTAGTCCTTTTTATATATGTATATCATATCTTTAATTATAAGTTTGTTATAATTGTTTTCTATCTCAAGTATCTAAATATTGTTGAAATCGAATTCACGTTTTTTTTTCAAAGCATGTTTTGATTACACTTCGTTACTATTCAAGCTATACATATTTGTATGCATAAATAAATTATGTAGCGATTCTTTTGTTATCCTATGTATTCACAGCATTGACATTTGATTTTATATAAACTGTGTTTGTTTTCCTTTAGATGTTTGATGTTTGATTTTGGTAAAAAGAATTTGTTTGTATTTTTGTCGTTATTTCAACGTGTTTTACCGTTTGTTTAAATTTTCTGATAAGTGTGGTATGTACAGTAAACTCACAAACTGGATTATCATTGTTTGTGATTGTTTTATTTGTGTATTTTGTACATTTAGTCCCGGTTTTAAGTGTGAATAACCTTTTTTTGATGCACTTTTAATATAAAGTCCAAACGGTAATTATTTTTTGAAAATGCTGTTTTAATTTTATTTAGATTTTTTGTAATATTTTTTCTTTTTCAAAAAATTTTTAACACTCGCCATCTAAGTTATGTATTGTAATGATTTTTTTGTTTTTAATAGGAACATTTGGTACGATATTTAACGCGTATTTAAACAGACGATATATTGTATATAAAAAAAAGTCAAAACATAGTAAGCGATTAATCAAAAAAAGTAAATAGAAACCCTAACAGTGTCGCACCTGAATACGTGATAAAACTCGCACAGAATAATTCGGTGCAACTTTCCCCCAATGATCAAACACACACTGATTTATTTTACAAAAAATTTAATATGTTTCCTAATCTTAAAACACATACTAAGGTACACCCCGACTTCCACTTATGGACATTTTTTAACGGTCGTATCTTCGATTAAACGAATTGTGACAGGAATTAATTTACCGACTTATTTGATTTCAACACACATAAGTATGACTTAGAAGATTTCGTTAAGCAATTAAATTCAAAATTCCCCACGATTAGATTTAACAATGAACACTTACTTTAAAGTATTCGTCTATATACGTACTGGTAACCTTGTTACCGATTTTAGAGATGACACGCCATTGTTCTTTCGTTCGTAAATTTGTATGTTTGAACAACAGAGGAAGGTAATGTGTTTTTTTTCATTATTTTTCTGCATCGAAAAGGTACGAAGAATTGTTCGTTAATAACACAAGTTTATCTGATGATAGGGGAATTTCTTGAAAGAAGTCGTAAACAGGGTGTTATTAACATTCAATTTTTGCATACTCCAGCAATCCTACTACAGCGAAGGATTTAAAGAATCCACTGGATTAAGGATGTAGAATTGCAAATGGATAATGTGAGCCAACAAATATTGGGTCGTCGGGTTGGTCACAATATTTTTGTCACAAATTGTACTTGTTCATTTTTGTCCCGACGTGAAGATCCGCGTCTTGTTATCAAAAGCAGACATTCGTCAGAGAAAGGCAATATTTTCAGTGTAATGGGATTGTGAAGGTGTCATTTTTCGAATCGAATATCGAACGAAAAAACAGAATAATTAATTCGCGTATACTGTCGGCATTTAGACAGTTCGAACAAATGTTGAACCATGAAACTCATCGAATGATGGCGAAAGATTTTCGAAGAAACCGAACAATATATAAATGATTTTTTATATTAATAAGTTACCTTGGAAAATAGAAAAAATACACCATGACTTTTTTGACAACCCAATACAAAAAAGTTTAAAAAGCACTGGACTTTGTGGCCAAGTAATTTACTTATTCAAGCCAGACGCATCCATCCTTGCACACAATACAACTACATAAAATCAATTTCGAGACATAAAACGCTTTATTGTGTCTAATTTTGTTCAATTAATTTTGTTTAACTTTCAGTTTCTTCTTAAATATTAAACGCTGAACGATATATTTCATCACTACAAAGGCCAGTGTGGCAAGAACAATGGTGAACAGTAAAATAACTCCATAAATATCTAAATTTTGTCGTTGGAACAACGACATTTCACGACCTCTTGGTGATAAATGGCGGACATCCTTATTCCTAAGAGCGTATTCTATCCAGAAGATGGCTCTTTCTAATGGAGTTTCCTTTTGATCTCGGAATAGCTGAGAGATCCTATGCATGTTCTGTTTGTAACTAAAACAAATACAATATTAAAATTCTTAATATATCCATCGTAAAAGTCTTAGGGAAAAACTAAGCCAAGGGTTATCTAAGATAGATAAGTAAGGAATACCACTAAAAAGTCTTACGTAAAAACTAAATAAAGGACTATCCAAAATACACAAATAACGCCACTACGTCTCATCGTGAGTACCATCGAATCTCCGAACTACGACCTTGATAGATATCTAGCATCATGGTTACAAACATAGGAAAGAAGACATCGTGTGTAAGAAAGTCACAACGCTTCACAGAACTTCAGACGAATTTGACAACAAATCCAAGGGATACATTTGTGAGTTTCGATGAAGCTTTGTTATTTACCAACACATCACGAACGAGCCAATAACAATAATCGACGATCTTGGATCACCTACTGATACTATGGATCTGGTGAAACTATTTATATCAGCTACGTATTTTCTATGGAAACGCAGATACAGAGGAATTGCACAGCAACGAGAAGTCAGTTATCACATGATAGCTAATCTATTCATGGATTCTTTCGAAGGAGAAGCTGAAGGTAGCAACGAGTATAAATCAAAGTGTTGGTAGTACGTGATTTGGACATATGGAAAAGAAAAACTAGATAAATTGTTCAATTACTCCAATAGATAACACGCCTCTATAAAGTTTACATGGAAAGAAAAGGAACAGCAAGACCATCGTTCCTAGATATAATGACACACCGCATTCGATCGAAAAAACTACAACATGGAGTATACAAAATGAAAACCCATACTGTTACTCATTACGTCCCATTACTATTCTAAGCAGAAAAGAATTCTTATTAAAATGCTAATACGTGAAGCAGGAACAATCAGTCACACAACAACATTTGGACGAGGAAAAGCAACACGTTCAGGAAATACTGGAAAAGAACGGATATTACGGATATAGTAATACAGAAATAAAGAAAATTTTAGAGAATCCCAAAACGGAAACCCTGTCAATTAAAACAGAACCAACTATATTCACCCGTCTATTTTATATCTTTGAAGTCATTGAGAAGATAGGAAGGATATTGGCAGAAGTGAATGTATGTTTTACTACTACCATCACTCAACAACTCCTCTGGAACTAAGGGCAAATTGCCACGAAAGAAAGGGAATGAATCTGCAAATTAACAGGGGGCTCGATTGAACAAACAAGGAACATACACGAATGAAAGGAATTGAATAATCGGCGGTTGCAAAATATGTTCAAGAGAATGGAAATAAAGTAGAGTTTGAAGAAACGAAAGTATTAACTTACGAAGAATCTTCATCGAAAAATCATAAGAGAAATCATCGAGATAGAGAAGCATTCAAATCTCAACCGTGTATAGTGTCCACATTTTGATGCTCACAGATGGTATTTCAGTTATTAGACATAGAACAACGGTTTAATTGGGAATAATTTACGCTATTCATAAATTTTTCAGATTTTAAGATAATTTGAAAAAACGAAGATTTTCATACTTCAATTTTCGATAACACCTAATGTGATCGCTTCTAAATTTTAACAATGTTGAGACGCTTTTTAAAACAATTTTTTGTATGAAAACAGAAATCCTCGATTGCGTTATTATTGCTATCTTTTGTTTTTCATAGGCAGCCATATTGAATTGGATTTTTCTCCCAAAAATTTTTGCACGTCATGAGTGTTATGGCCGGGCAATAATCCTACTGGAACCAGATAGTTTACATGTTGTGAAGATTAATAATTTGTCTTGAAAAAGGCATTCTCTCGTTTCTTAGTATCTCCAAATACTTGTTACCAATGAAATTGTAATCAAAGATGAAAGGACCTATTAAGTGATTGTTCAGTATGAAAAGAACCAATTAAACCGTACTGGAGACTAAAACCAAATTGAATCTAAAATCTTCTTTAATATATCAAAATATAGATTTTCAGTAGATTAATGATGAGTTATTCCTATTAAAGACTCCACAATTGGTAAATTGGGTGTCATCTGTTCGCAATATCTTCCTAGGACAATTAGCATCACATTTTTGTAGGTACCATTTGCTAATATCATAATCTTTGGTGATCGTTATCATATACAGCGCGTATCAGCCAAATGGAATAAATTCGATAATAATTAAATGGAAGGGTGTTCGAAAAAACGTCGATTGGGAGTCGCGTATTTTTTTGAATAAAAAGTTTATATACAGGCTGTGTCATGTAAAAGTGGTCAATACCAACTTTCTTATTTTAAATGCAAAACCCTGTCAAATATTAAATTTTTGGATTCTTTAGAAAATTCCAGACATATTTCATGTACAATGTCCTATACCTATCTTCGACTGTTTCGGAAATATTAAATGTTTTCAGATTAATTTGAAAAATTTTTGATAATGTGAAAAATAACAAGAATCTTAATCTTAAATAAAATTTTTTTCTAACGTTGCTCAACATCTCAGGTGTGACCGATCTAATCGCAACTATTCGTCTTCTTAAGTCAGCTAAGTCGAGGGGTTTAGTTAGTAACGAAGAGGATTATTCCGAGCAAATCTTGAAGAAGTTGGTAGTATGAACAGCGAAGCAGCGATGGAAACTACTCTCTGCAAGAAAAAGTGACACCGGCCGTGAAAACCTATGGAGCATTAACCCGCAAGAATATTGCATTACAACACTAAATATTTACATTGGATTACTGATAATTTCTAAAATGGTTTCACGCAAGGTGTCTTCAGTTATGTCCCCAAACAATAATTTCTTTCCAAGTTTTCTTCTTGACATTTTTTCCGCGATTAATTTTTGGTCTGCATAGAATGGAATGCCAAGGACAGGAACGCCATGGTACATCACTTCTTGACTACTTAAACCTCCACTGTGAGTTATGAATAATTTAACGTTTTTATGTGCTGGAACATAACAGATTATTAAATTAAATACATACTTAATTAGATTTGTTACCTAATACATCGTTCTGTGGATACCATTTTCTGATGACTACATTTTTCGGAATATCTTTTAAGTCGTCCCCTGTATATTTCCATAGAATTGTTTGGTTTAATTTGGAAAAGACGTTCAAAAATATTCTCTTTTTCTCTGTTTGTAACCATGTATGTTGGACAATTGTACCGAAAGAGAAATAAATTATACCATCATTTGCGGTGTCCAATATTCGTTGAAGATCCTACAACGCTAAAGAAATATTACAACTTCGAATTTTTTGGTTTGAAAAGAAATTTTATTCAAAATATAACATTAATCTGGCTCGTAGACTTCCATGGTTGTTGTTCATACAATCTTCATCTTTGTTTCCGCGTTTTCGGTTTTCTGGTTCAGAAGTTTCGTCACCACTTGTATGGGCCATCTTCGAGGCTTAATTGCTGCCACTTCGTTTTTAAAAACTGTAACAGCAGTTAACTTCTGAAGATGTCCCGTACAAGTGGTGACGAAATTGCTATTTTGATGTTACACAGAGCCGGTTAGTCTCAGTGCATCAGTTAGAAGCATTAGCAGCAGTTAAGTCTTGAAGCAGCAGTTAAGTCTTGACTAATAATTTGTCAGTATGTGTGTATTGTTCTGTCTCAGTAAAGGTTGCAATTTTTATTTTCAAGAATACTTTCTGGAGCGTATTTAGCGTGTTATTTACTATTATTATTATTGTTATATTATTAGGTAACAGTTGGGGCAACGCAATGCTTCATCTTAGGCCCCAATTTCCTATCTCATAGGATACGGGGACCACATCGCGGCGATCATTGTTGCGTGGGACAAGACGGATGTACAGAGACAGTTCAATCAGGTCATGAGAAGTGTGACTCCATAAATGGACGAACACGGCCTGATTCTGGCAACAGAAAAGACGGAAGTCGTCCTATGGACCCGGAGGAAAATCCCCGACGAGATAGATATGACCGTGATGATGGACACAAGAGCAACCAAAACCTCCATAAAGTACCTCGAATTGCAGCTGGATAGCAAAATAATTTTTCTGGAACAGATTTGGTCATCGAGCGATAAAGTCGTTAGCGTAAAAACTATGCTGCGCCAACTCATGGCCAATGAAAGCGAAGTATTAGAGAGTAAACGCCGGCTCCTGATGAAAATCATCCAATCCATACTGCTTTATGACTGCGAATTGGGTCAATGCTTTGCGGTAAAAGAAGTACAGAAAGCGGATACAATACAAAGGCGGTGAGTTCTCAGAGATCTCAAGGTCATATCGTACGGTTTCTGAATCGACGGTGATTGCGGGAGTAAGCCCAATCGACCTACAAGTCCAGGAAAGAAGATTTACGAGATCCTGGAAGAGGTTTGGGAAAAACAAGTGAAGACAGAAGCTAAAACACTCGCTCAACCTGAAGTGCTGACAAAATGAAACGACGGGGTACAAGAAGATTAGTTCGTAACATCGTGTACTGAATTGACAGCGGCTACGGTGAACTACTAATTCCTCAGCGGACAAGGGTTCTTTAATGAAAATTTGACCAGAATGGGTAAAGTCGAGGACACAGCCTACCAATATCGGGGCTCTGCAGAAGACGATGCTTATGGAGGCATTCGAACAAGAAATTCTTCACTCTTGTGACCAAAAAACCAAAATGTTGGTTCAGATATGTGGATGACACCTTCGTTATTTGGCCCCATGGTCGGGATTCCTATACATTACAAAACAATAAATTAATACAAGCTTTGTGATATCTTGTATCTATATATTCTTCCCATCGCTGTATGGGTCACTAATCGTTTCTTGGGCTACACTTAATGTTTCTGCCAATTGTTTTTGAGTTTGGATTGGGTGTTTATCCAATAACTCCTGCAGTTTTGCATTTACAAACTTTTTCGGTCTACCAGAACGTTCTTTGTCGTGCACATCAAAATCACCACTTTTAAAATATCAAAACTACGCCTCACATATTTTTATGGTTGGAGCATGCTCACCATAAGTTTCTACCAGCAAACGATGGCTCTCAGTGGTTATTCCAACATTTTGTCCAAAGACTAAATGGCCTAACGGTAGATCCTCATGATCTAATAGTAAGTTTTGACGTCAAATCTTTATTGACCAGAATCCGATAACCGACACTATCCAAATAATCCGTCAAATCCTTTGCACTGACAACCAATCTGAATGATTTGGCCAATCTGGTGAATTCGTTCAACCTCCACCTATTTCAGTACCGTGGTAATTATTACGAACAAATATCGGGTGCAACGATGGGGTCTCCTCTCTCCCGTCGTCGCTTAGATTTCATGTCGAATATCCGTCGCCACCCTCCTGTAACCAAACACCAAAATGTTGGTTCAGATATGTGGATGACACCTTCGTTATTTGGCCGCATGGTCGGTATTTCTTAACAACTTGTTTTCTTAAATTCACAACACGATTCCATAAGTTTCACTATGGAGATTGTATCTGAAGGTTCCCTTTTCTTGAGGTCTTGGTAAACTCGTCATCTGGATGGTTCACTAGGACATTCAGTGTACCGCAAACCCACACACACTGTACTGTATCTAATGCCCTTCCCATCATGATCCCGCCCCAGAAATAGGGCGTTATCAATTCCTTAGTCCAAAGAGGCTGTCAACATATCTGACACCAGCATTCTATATCCCAGGAATTTGAGCCACATTCAACCAAAGCTCTTATAAATAACATATTTCTCCAACGATAACATTCAACGAATCATAGATCGACATCTTAATCCCAAATCCCACAACTTAATACACAGCTTACATCATCTGTCCCTCTCTCTCTCTAAAGCCCACCTACCCTATATACAAGGTGTTACTGACCTATCAGTAGGGTTCTTTTGAAAAACAACATCAAAACCATCTTCAAATTATCCATTATCCATATTCCAAATTATCTGAGCCTTTTTCAGTAAAAGACCATGTTTCTTTAGAATCACTTGGTGTGTAAAGGATGCCTTACTGATGCGGTAGGGCATATATTGGTGAAGCAAAGAGGTCGGTCGGCACTCGTGTTTCTGAACATGAGCGTTGTACTAGGTTGTTGCGCATAGCCGGTTCTGCACTTGCCGAGCATAGGCTGGAAACCGGGGCACCATATTTAGTTTATTTCGACCAGAAGATCCTATCCCGCACTAACCATTACGTACCGTCTGGTATAAAATAACCCCAATAACCTTAACCGCGATGATGGCTACCCCCTACATAACGCTTGGCAATCTTGCATCGTCAAACTACCCAACCGCAATCGTAACGCTCCTATTTACTGATTACCTATTACTCATGATCTATTACCCTATATATAAACCGTTTATCCACTTACACCAGTTTCAGTGCAGTAGTTTAGCCTCAAGATGTCCCATACAAATGGTATGAAATGTCGGCAGATATAGAAGTGACTGGCTATTCCAGCCCTGGCAACCCAGAAGCAGATAGCAAATTCGGTTAAGATTATTAATTTTTAAACATTCTAATAAATTTAGTTTATGTCCCTTGCTTTTTATATGAATTATTTTATATTCATAAATGGTTGTTACTAATTATATGGTTAGCGAAAGACTTAATTGTTTCCTTATTTATATATGAGTTATGTTCTAATATAATTATTTAATTAATGGAAAGTCATTTCAATATCTACTGCTAAATATTCTAAATTCGTCATTATCTTTATATCCAGTTTTAAAGTT